>MU005787.1:155703-171957 GCA_010093715.1 Pleomassaria siparia CBS 279.74
CCTCCTCCTCCTCCTCCTCATCACACAAAAGCTCTTCTTCTTCTTCTTCTTCTTCTTCTTCGAACCACAACAAAAACACCTACGAGGACTTTGGCACGACCGACTCCCATCATCAGCTCACCAAGCTGCGACCCGCCGCCATGCGCAAGAAGAAGAAAATGGGCATCGGAACCGACGTCTCCAGTCTGGCAAAGAAGGCTGCAGACCGAAGCGACGAGTCCATCCGGTCCTTGGCCGAAAACGACAAACTCTTCTCGCTCCAGTTGGCCGGGGGTGGCATCGTGAAGACGACCGAACTCCACCTTGAGAGCGAGATGCTGAGTCCGGTCTATTCGATGGATGATGGAGAGTGGAAGAAGGACAGCAGCAATTCCCAGGCAAAGGCCGGATGGAATGCAGTGTAATGCCATGCATGTATTCCCATATATGCCCCCATATATTTGGTATGAATCTTGGTTTTGGTTTTGTGAAACGGCATCATGCACGATATATATCTATACCCTGGGAGATCTTAACCGGGATCTTGGAACAAACAAACAAAAAACTTATTTGGCGTTGACGTAGCTCGGTCTTGGTGCTATTGGTCTTTTTTTGGGAATTCAAGTACACACTCAGGTAAATGACAGAGAGAAAGTGTGGCTAATGTTTTTTTATTGACTGTTGAACAAGTATTAGACTTACTAACTACATTTGACTGATTATAGTTTAGAGACATTTAACGAAAGTTGGGGCTTCACGCCACCATTATCTAAACCACTTGAAGCACACTCCCCCTGTGAAAGGAGCGTCTAACACATCCACCACCTACGACCCTTGCATAGACCAATCTGATGCCCAGTTCGCAGACGTCACCTCCTATAGCGCCGCGGCGAAACCCATCATAGCAGCACCAACAGCGATACCCACACCCGCCGTCTGCATCGGGGCGGCAGCAGCGCCTGTAAACGCGGTCGCAGCAGTTTTAGAGCCATTGCCTGACGCAGTGGCAGTCACAGCGGCAACTTGGACGCCGTACTGCGTCGACGTGACCACCTTGCCACTGACAGTCTTGGTGACGGTACTCGAGCCCGTTGTCGAAGCGGTGCATCCACTCCATGTGGTCCAGGGCGCACTCGTGCTCCACGGCCCGTCGGTCCATCCCGCCCAGTCCGTCCCGGGGCAGGCTGAACCACCCCACCAAGCGGTCCAAGGCTCGCTCCTCCAGTCCGATCTCGTGCTCCACTGGCTCCATGGGCCCCAACTTCCCGATCCAAAAGGTCCCCATCCCGAACTACCACCAAAGAAACCTCCTGGGCCGCCGACGGCACTGGGAACGTTCCCGGGACCGTTCCAGGGACCCTGTCCAGGACCCCAGTTTCCGTTCGTGGGGTTCGCCAAGGGCGCTGCGGTGAGTGTGGACGGGATGTGGCCCGCAGTCACCAGGGAGCTGTAGATGGATGACCATTCGGCCGAATTGGTTTGCCCGGGCGCGGCTGGTCCTTGGTAGCCGTTTGCGGAGAGAGAGGCGAGGAGGGACGATCTGGCGCTGCCGGCCGGTGGATTTTGTGCGAGGGCGGAACCCGTGGATGTGGCGAGCGCGAGGAGGGACGTGAGGGTGAACTTCATGTTGAGTGTTGGGAAGATCGCCGTCTCTGTGCTCGTGTATAGGAAAGTTGTGGTAAAACCTTTGGAGAGCTGTGTAGACTGGTAGAGAAGGACCGAGGGATGCGGTTGATGGAGAGAAACAATCCTACGGTGGAGAGAGAGATTTATATATGTAGAAAAACAACCCTCTAAAATATGGTGAAACATAGCTTCCAGAAAGCGCACCAGACAAACCTACACATGTTACCCGCATCATCCGTTACGCACCCCAGAAAAAGCCTCCGTAGTACATATCGATACGACATAAGCGGCCCCGCTGATCATTGGCTTCACACTTACATAACATATGCCGTCCGTCACGCAAAGGTAAACAACCCGCACGATAGCTATCAAATCCAGCCGGAGGGGGCCCGTGAGGCTCGGCTCATATGTCCTCAGCCTGCATCACTTTCTTCCGAGAGGAAAGTCTGACGCGTGAAACATGTTAGCGATTCGGCAAATAGGACCTTTGTAAGACGGTATGAGGAAAGGCTGGTTCCGAAATTGACGTGAGCTATTCCCCACTGCCGACCTGAGGGCGATCAGCCCTATGACATCGCAAAGGCCAGCAGTGGGTACGTGGCGCTACTAAGAGAGCGTGGTGGTTGGATGGTTGATCGTAGAGGCTTACATATGTCCCTGCTTCGGAGAATGGAGTGGGGAGGAATTTCGGAGTAGTGTTGTAGCTTTGGCGTTGCGTCATCTTGAAGATGTGTAATCCAAGAACTTGACAACATTTTGTGCCTGTGCGATTGTGCGATTGCGCGATTGTATCTGGTAATGCAATGTCAATGTCAATGATCAGAACTCTGAATTTCTTCACTTCGAACCGTTGATGAGGTCGGGAAAGTGAAGGGAGGATGATTGTGAAAGGTTGAGAGAAGGTTTTAGGGTTTGGACTAGTCTATCCGCTATCCGAACGCGTCTGTGCACGAAACATTGAAACGGATCGGCTCCCTCCTTCTTTTTCACGTCCATCACCAACCGCCGCTCTCACCAACTTCTCACTTATCTAAAAGAAAACAACAAGACGTCAGATTGACCACGCGTCCCTGTCTCTCCCTGCGACACGTACAAGCTTGGCATCTGACCTTCCACGCATTTGTTTAATGTACATACCTTCTAACTGTTGGAGAGCCGGTATGCCACGAGGGACAGGTCTTACATTTAGTTTACCTTTGCTGAATATGGGAGGCCTCGTTGCTGACATTACTTATTAGTAGGGCTCTTCCTTCAGCCGCAAATCTCAGGCACAATTCCATAGTACAGAAGCTTTTGCGAACCCATCCGATTGCGATGACATGTAAAAGAACCACAAATGGGACCAGGGGCAACCAGTTCTCTGTTCCGTCACATTGTCCTTGACGCCAACTTCTCATCTCTTTACAAATCAGAGAACTTATACTTCGTACTCGAATCCAAGCGCCGACGAGGTCTTGATGTAAATTGAGATTCTCGGGGATGGGGACTCCTATTGTTTTGCAAATCAACTAGATTGGCTGTGTTCATTCATTCCATGAGAATGGCGGGACTTCAGATGTGCAAAGAATGCCCCAGTGGCGGTCGAGGTGCTCAACCAGGTAATTATGTCGCGCATATATTACAACGAAAACGCGCACTCATCTCTTTCTGCTTGGCATGTCATGCCTCGCGATTCTTGAGTCGCATGTGTCGTGGAAGTCAGCTCTCGTGCTGTGCTGCTCCATGTACATATATCGAAAATCGATACCAGGAATTGAGGAAGTTGATGCCGCAGTGGAGATCCTCTCAACTGTTGCTCCGCACGAGTATTTGTCGTGAGTATATTGCAGAGTTATAACTCCTGTCTCGAGGCTGGGCCGAGTCGTGGTTAGTTGCATGGGCCGCTATCCTCCACTTGTCTCTGGAACAGACTCACTTACCGATGGTGAGTGTATGAAACAGAAAGCCAAGCTGACCTGGTCAAAGAGAACTCCTTATATAGGTATCCCGACGTTATAGACTTCCTTTTCAGGAGGGGAAATGAAGTCCACTAATCAGTCATCTTTTTATTACTCCGCATTGGGTTAGATGGTGAACGTATGATCATCAAGGCCGGCGTTTCCTTAATTCTCAGGCCCACATTTGGACCCACAAGTTTTATCCCTTTTGTCCGAGTATAGACCAACTTCTTTCCGAACTTCTCCTTTAAGCATGTTTATGCACGTTTCCTAAAGGGCGTCCAGACGAGTTGAAATCGACACGTGGATGGCGGGGTTCAGGGGAGCATTGGTTGCCAAGTAGGAGCCTCAAACAACAAAACCTAAGGCAAACGGGGTCTCATGGGGGAGATCAATCGTTGCCTGTTGCAGCGTGGCGACCAAAGACCAGTCAGCATCCTGGCGGCTGTCGAAAGCGCCATTCCGAAACGCGATACGCTTCGCGATCCTTGATGCCTTAGTTTCGACATCCCCAACCAAGAGTCGCATCAGACTGTCAAAAGTCTTTTGAACGCGATTCCTTGCATCACAGAAACCGTGCGCCGACCACGCTGTCGCCAACAGTTTTTCCGCCGTGCTTCACCGTCCGCTTCGGAATTTTATCGGATTGGTGACAAGCAGGGAACCCCTTAGCAAACACATCGTACCACTGCTTGGCAGATACTCGTTTACGGATGTGATCCGAGTTCGTGCGCGCTTTGGAGCGGATGTGAGGCGTCGTCAGGGCGCGTAGTAGTTTGCACTCCACCATGATGGGGTGTGTGGAGTGTTGAAGGGTATCATCGTGGTGGATATCGTATGGGTTCCCCCTTAGTTGCCCGGCGACCGTCCGCTCATCACAGAGTCCTATATATTGGGATTGGGGAAGCGCCAAACTATTTTCTTCACCGAGCATTCAGTTCTCTTCGCAGGATACAGGTAATCCGTTCTTTTAATCTTCTTACCTTCTTTTGTCTATTGTTCAATTCTTAGCGCCGGGCGCCTTATTTCTCATTCACTATGTACACCTTTACCTCTATCACTGCGCTAGCCGCTCTTATCGCATCGGTTCATTCCCATGCAGTTATCCTCAAGGCTGTTGGAGACTCGGGTGCCAGTCAAGGTTTCTTAGGTAAGCCCAATATCGACCTTTGTAAAGTGAACAAAGGCTCACTATGCTTCAGTGGATCCAACACTTGCGAGGAACTGCACCACCATCAGCCCTTGCCAGCAAGATGCCACCATCATTCGCAACTCGGAGATCACCCAGAACATTGTCAACTCATGTGGTCGAACCGAGATTGCCGGAAACATTGATGTCGGCGAGCAGACGGAGAAAGAACTTTCTTTGGGTCGCGTAACCACAGTGTCGTCTGGAAGCACGATCAAAATGACGATCCATCAGGTCAACGCCGATGGCGCTGGTCCATTCGAGTGTGATATGGACCAGACCAGTGCGTACAGACGCTCCAAATGTGAAGGATCCATCTAACCTTTTTCCAGGCAACGGTGCTACCAACTTCATCCCGCTGACAGTCACCGACAACATCCCCGGAGCTAACGGTCTTTCGGGGGCCAAGGAACAAGACTTTACTATCAACATTGCCATGCCTCAACAATTCAACTGCATTGGAGCATCAACGGGCAACATTTGCACGGTACGATGCCGTAACACCGCCGTCGCTGGCCCATTCGGTGGCTGCATTGCCGTTCAACAAACCGACGGCACTGGTCGCACCAACACTACTGCTGCAGGTAAATACATCCCTGATTTGTTCATAGCTTCTCATTGCCCCCTACCACTAGCACGGTTCTCTATACTGCACATATACTCACGGATATCTCCAACCTAGGTGTCGACACTGCCCAGACACTAGCTGGCGTGCTCGCCCAAGTGGAACAGAACAAGAAGGATCTTCCTGCTGCCATTGCTGCCAACGTTGCCGCCGGTGCTGCCGGGGGTAATGAGGGAGCCAGCGCCATCAGTGGTGCGTCCATGTCTTGCTACGTATACATTTCGACTCGGGACTGGAAGCTAATTCTGTTCAAACAGCTTTGATTACTGCTACTCTCGATCCCGCTGCTGCTGCTACCCCCCCTCCTGCTGGAAACACGGGTAAGACTGGAAAGGGGAAGAATGGCAACGCTGCCGCTGCCGCTGGAAACAACGCAAACGCCGCAAAGGGTAAAGCCGGTGCAGGCCAGGCTGCCGCTGGTAACGCTGCTGCCGGTAACGCTGCCGCTGGCAATGCTGCTGCTGGTAACGCTGCTGCTGGTAACGCTGCTGCTGGCAATGCTGCCGCCGGAAAGGGTAAAGCCGGTGCTGGTAACGCTGCCGCTGGTAACGCTGCAAAGGGTCAAGCCGGTGCAGGCCAGGCTGCCGCTGGCAACGCTGCTACTGCTGGCAACGCTGCCGCCGGAAACAACGCCAATGCCGCTGCTGGCAATAACGCAAACGCAGCTACAGCCCAGCCCGCTGCAGGTAATACCGGCAAAGGAAAGGGTGCAAACAACGCCGCAGCCGCGAACAACGCAAACGCCGCTACAGCCCAGCCCGCTGCAGGCACCGGCAAAGGAAAGGGTGCAAACGCTGCGGC
The DNA here is from genome assembly GCA_010093715.1 of Pleomassaria siparia CBS 279.74. NCBI lineage: Eukaryota > Fungi > Ascomycota > Dothideomycetes > Pleosporales > Pleomassariaceae > Pleomassaria > Pleomassaria siparia. The sequence goes on from MU005787.1 coordinate 161,861, forward strand.
AGCTGCCAACACCGCAAACGCCGCGGCCGGTGCAGCCGGTGCGGCTCAGGCTGCTGCAGGCGCGGCCAGCAAAGGAAAACGTGGCCAGGCGACCAGGAGACGGGGTCACTCCGCTTTCCTTGCCGAGTTCGGCTTGTAAGAAGCACATACGCCTCTCGTGGTGCGGCATTGGGCAAGCTGGCGAGCTCGGTACCTCTGTATTCCGTTAGATTAGTTGTTTTGTCCATGTCAATGGTTGGACCACACTGTTGGTGATAGAGCGAGTTGACGCTGATACATAGACAAACATATCGCATGTGTCGGTGTTCTTGTATATACCATTTTGCGTGTAGTTATTCAATAGACATAAAGGATATGCTTGTACAGTTTATACCTGGAAACGTGCTGAGAACATTCAATTGATATAACGACGAACGCCCTCCTGTATCTGCCAAAAGGTTGGTTTACAACCTCTTCCTCTTTTCTTTGCCCTTCCTCGTAACCTTTCCGTGTCGCCTCGCAGCAGGCAAGGAAGCCCGCCAAGTCTTGCACTGTCAACAAAGGGCGTACCTTTTCCCCCGCGCTGCTTGTTGAGAAATCGTGCACAGGACTCCATCTTGCTCAGTTGGCCTTCGATGTTGTGGCAAGTACTCCACGGAATCGGCTCTACGGCTTGTTGTGAGTGTTGCTTCAAGGGATACACGGGCGTACGGAGAGTCGTCCTGCGTTTGAAGAATGAAGAAACGCGTGCGGCGGCCGGGTGGTTTCATCCATTTTTGATGACCTGACATCGTCGGCTGGTGGGCTGGTGGGCTGGTGGGAACGTACGACGGCCAGTAGACCTCTTCCGCCCGTCCGTCCCCGGGCCCATGGAACTAGAACCTTCCGAAAGCTGCAAAGGGTCTCCTCGGAAGTTGGCTCGGAGGCATTTGGGTGGCGACAAGTCCGTGGTTAGATGGGGCGGTGGCCCTGACTGACAGTGTATGCGAAGTCGAGTAGCGAGAGTCGCTGGGGACTTTCCTGTACGTTCCCTAGCCACGTGGAGTCAGACGGGAATAGGTCAGGGGCTTTGTCGTGGTGCATTGCAGGCAGTGGGTCGGTCGCTCGTTGGCAGATATGGCCGCGGTGCAGTTGCATACTCCTGCTGCTCCTCGAACAGCTTAGAAGCCTGTTAATTCATGCTTTCTAGGATTCTTTCGAATGAGTGGATTCTGCATGATTCCATCGTTTGGGTCTGGAAAGTTGCTATATGAAATGTACAGAGGCGGTTGGTGGGGCGTGATAGTTAGCCGTGGTGGATCTTGAAGAGAGATGGAAGCCAAAGGTTGAAAAACCAGCGGTATCCCTCGAAATTTCAGTTGGAGGATGACTTTTGGAGAGAGCACATCATGCGAATACCAGTGAGACTTTGCGCATATCGCCTGTATTATGTTACTCTTGCTGCCCACAGGATCTACAGAATCGTCAAAGTACGATATTCGCTACGACCTGCCCAACAATGATTCTAGGCGGTTTTTGGTTTTAGCCAGACTATGAGGCCGGCAGAAATTGTTCACACCGAAGTGTGACATTATCAACCTGTGATCTCTGGGTTGAGGTGAATTGAGGTAGCCGAGTAAAGAAAAGAGGTCAGGAGCATGTGTGGTTGACAGAGGCACACTATTTCGTATTCGGCTAGGTCATAGAGGAGACTTGGCAAAGAGCGGAACGCTAGTCGACAATTAGGTACACTGGCATCTGGCAACACCGCTGAACCCAGTGCTCATCCACACTTCACCCCGCCCAGCCTTCCTCTGCCCACATCATGAACCGGTAGACACATTCGGAGTACCCTGGTTTTCATTCGTCTTTCACTTGGCACAAAATGGCGTCGGCGATCTTCTTTCTCGACCTAAAGGGCAAGGTAAGAGTGTGGGGTGCCTTTAGGGAAGCTCTGCTAATATATGTCCACGTAGACCCTTCTGGCGCGAAACTATCGGGGTGACATTCCCATGTCAGCTGTAGAGAAGTTTCCTATTCTGCTCAGCGAGGCCGAGGAAGAAAGCTCTGCCGTTCCCCCATGCTTCTCGAACGAAGGCATCAATGTACGAACACCCGCTGCAGATCGAATGCGCCCCCGGGCAAGTCACGGCGCATGTGTTTTTCTAGGCTAATACGGCCGGTGTTGTATAGTACCTTTACATTCGCCACAACAATCTCTACCTCCTCGCCCTTACGAAACGAAACACCAATGCCGCCGAGATCCTCCTCTTCCTACACAAAATCGTCGATGTCTTCACCGAGTACTTCAAGGAGCTGGAGGAGGAGAGTATACGGGACAATTTCGTCGTCATCTACGAGTTACTGGACGAAATGATGGATTTTGGATACCCACAGACGACGGAGACCAAGATCCTGCAAGAGTATAGCGAACCTCCCTTCTTGCACAAAGTCCGGTTTGTGAAGTGGTGCTGACGGAATGGTTGCGCAGATACATCACACAGGAATCCCACAAGCTCGAAGTCGCCCGCCCGCCAATCGCAGTCACCAACGCCGTAAGCTGGCGAAGCGAAGGTATCCGATATCGCAAGAACGAAGTCTTCCTTGATGTGGTCGAGTCTCTCAACCTCCTCGTGTCCTCCAGCGGCAACGTCCTGCGATCCGAGATTTTGGGTGCGGTCAAGATGAAATGCTATTTGTCCGGTATGCCCGAACTGCGGCTGGGATTGAACGACAAAGCCATGTTCGAGACGACAGGAAGGGCGACACGAGGAAAGGCCGTGGAAATGGAGGATGTCAAATTCCATCAGTGCGTGCGGTTATCGAGATTCGAGAACGATAGGACGATCAGCTTCATCCCGCCCGATGGAGAATTCGAGTTGATGAGCTACCGTCTTAACACACAGGTGAAACCTTTGATCTGGGTGGAGTGCATAGTAGAGAGCCACTCAGGAAGCAGGATAGAATATATGCTCAAGGTAAGATTGCTATGCAAGTCGGGAGGACGGTGGACCTAACAAATTGTAGGCGAAAGCGCAGTTCAAACGACGAAGCACAGCGAACAACGTCCAAATCTCAATACCTGTCCCCGAAGATGCAGATACCCCACGATTCCGAACGAACATTGGCACCGTACACTACGCGCCTGAAACATCGTCCATAGTATGGAAGATTAAACAATTCGGAGGTGGAAAGGAGTTTCTCATGCGCGCAGAACTGGGGCTGCCGTCAGTCCGCGGAGACGACGACAAGGGCGGTGGCATGATGGGTGGTTTTGGTGGCAGCATGGGAGGGATAGGCGGTGGCAAGGGCAAGCGGCCGATCAGCGTCAAGTTCGAGATCCCATATTTCACTACTAGTGGTATCCAAGTGCGATACTTGAAGATTATTGAACCAAAGGTATGTGGAATTCTTGTCCAAGCTTCGAAGGATTTGCTGACAAGCGTGTAATAGCTTCAATATCCATCATTGCCGTGGGTACGATACATCACGCAGTCGGGCGATATCGCGGTGCGATTGCCCGATGTAAATTAGCTGTAGTTTGTATTGGGGTCGATGATAGAATACCAATGAGGAGATCAAAGTGTTTTCACTGATTACTAAGTCATTATATATGCGTGTGCAACCTTGGCAATCTGCATATGTGCCTGGTTCTATGTTGGATCTTCCCTTTCCTCTGTCTGTTCTTTCCTTCGCACTTGAAGTACACATGTTGTACACGTTCCAACTGCATTATCCCATTATTTCCGTTCTGGGTATCAATCTTTCCATTTTTCTTTTCGCTGGCCGTTTGCTGAATGGTACTTGAGTGTACTTGAGTATGGTGTTTCTTCGTCACGGAATTCGTGGAACACATACGACGGAGTTGTTCCTGTAGTGCCAAGCATCAATAGCGCTGCAAAGCGCACCTGATTTCCATATGTATCAGTACTCGCTGCCAATACCAGCACGATATCACAAAAGGAGGTCACACCGACTTATTGTAAAACTCGGCTTTTTCTTTTGGCTAGTGGAGACTCGTTGAGCTACCAGTCGAAAGACGGACGTGGGCGCGATATCTGGGCACACTCTTCTTTTAACCAACCCCCTTTTAGACTTACTAATTACAAAAATTTCTATATATACGTCTTTGTTGCAGCGCTGCAGATGTACGACTCTAAAACTGTCAAAAACCTTTAGGCTTGTTGAACACTTTGTGGATCTTGTTAATTGATTTTCTAGGTGCGTGGGTACATTCTAGTCCATATTTGGGCAGCTAAAAGTCATGTAGATATTGTACAAAGATTCGTACGCCTTCTCCACGACCTGAGCCACTTGGGCAGTTCGCTTGAACGGTAAGACGAATGTCCCACGTTATATGACCCTCTTCCCTCGTTTGTTTCCAAGACAGCGGACGGGTAGGTTTTGATTACGAGTTTAAATTTTGTTCTTGTCGCCTTGGTGGAGAAGAATCCTGCCTTACGAATGCTTCGGGGTAGACCTGGTTCTTTCTCCTCTGTTACTTGTACTAACAAGTGAATTCGAGCTTTCATTATCTGTGCTGAGAGGGTGAATAAAGAGATCACGTGGATTACATCACACTTGCGTAATAAAGGTCTTGAAGTGGACCGAAAGGATTGGTATGTAGTTGTATTGACTTCGGCATTCTCGCCGAAAGTGCTTTGTCAGCATTCGACCTAGAGCACAAACCGTTAGACGACTGCCCCGTTCTTCTCCGGAAAACGTCAAGGGATCCGATAATAACCATCCATCTCCAATGACTCAACCAATGACGGGAATAATTGCCTTTTCAGGGCCACTCTCTACCAGAGGATGCAACTACATATGCACTAATATGCAGCGGTCACTGCATAAATTCGAATTCTGCCCCACTAATATCCGGAAAATCGAGGTACAGTAGATCCCTTGGTCCAATGTCTTTTGGAGAATCCCCCAATTATTTCTTTTCTTTCCGTCTCGTCTCCATTGTTTTCTTATCAACATCAGTTTGCCAGATTTTGCAGTCCAGCGTCACGACTCGCAGTTTTTTTTTTCTTGAATGTGAGAGGATCAAGGTTAATACGTCATGTCTATTGAATATCCTACAAAGGACGTCGAAAAAGGTGCCCAAGATCTTGAAGATACGGACTCGATCGCCAGTCATCCTGATGTCAACGATAGCGAGATTGACTCAACAAATTCTTCGAGCCATCCCGATATTCTCAAGACATCAATTCAAACACAAGCAAATAAGAATTCTATAGGCGGAGCCCTTACTAAAGTTCTCACCGCACGCTCCAATGCCTCAGTACGGGATCCCGGACCACCACCTGATGGAGGCCTCAATGCTTGGACAATGGCCTTCATGGGTCACTTCGTTGTATTCAATACTTGGGGGATGATCTCTTCCTTCGGTGTGTTTCAAACGTATTACACAACTGAGCTCGGGCTGGAGCCTTCTGCCGTCTCATGGATCGGTTCCATGCAGATGTTCTTGCATTTCTTCTTGGGCATGTTTTCAGGCCGAGCTCTCGATGCAGGACTATTCCATTGGGTCGTTATACCAGGCGTGCTCATTTCATCCCTCGGAATAATGATGACTTCTCTCTGCTCGCAATACTGGCAGATATTCCTAGCACAAGGTGTCATGAACGGCATTGGATGCGGCCTACAATTCTCTCCAGCCATGTCCCTCATCACCACATATTTCAACAAAAACCGTAGCTTGGCCGTCGCCATTGCAGCATCAGGATCCGCAACAGGTGGCCTTGTATTCCCAACCATCGCACGTCAACTGCTGCCCAAAATTGGCTTTTCATGGACTCTTCGGGTTATGGCGTTTTTGATCCTGGTTCTAGGAGCGTGCTACTGTTCGATCCTAAAGCCGCGGTTGCCACCCCGGAGAAGTGGCCCATTGCTCGAACCATCGGCTTTCAAGGAACTTCCGTATACGTTGTATGTCATAGGAATGTTCTTTGTATATGCTGGCCAATATTTCCCCTTTTACTACGTTGGAGCGTACGCCGTTGAGGTCATCGGTGTGCCCTACAGCACATCGGTCAATCTACTTATGATCATGAATGGCGTCGGTGTTGTAGGGCGTCTCATACCATCGTTCCTCGCAGACCGGAAATTCGGACCTCAAAACACGCTCATCCCGTTCGCGTTTGCTAGTGCCTTGGTTCTCTATTGTTGGACTGAAGTAAAAACGGAAAAGGGCCTCTACGCTTGGGCTATCATTTATGGCTTGTGCTCGGCAGGTTTCCAGGGACTGTTTCCGTCGGCGCTGAGCTCGTTGACGAAAGACATGAACAAGGTCGGCGTCAGGAACGGGATGGGGTTCAGCATCGTGGGAATTGCGAGTTTGACAGGCCCACCCATTGCGGGAGCATTGGTTCAGAGGGGTGGCGGGAGCTATCTGTATGCGCAAATGTGGGGGGCGAGTATGATACTGATTGGGGGTGTGGCAGTGGTTCTGGGGAGGGTTAGCATAACAGGGTTGACGTTACGAGCGCGTGTATAGAGGGGGATATATTTGTACTATACTCTAATACATATATAGACGATATACCGACAAAAAACATATCAAACTTCAAACTCTCCTAATTATCAATTTGATTTCACCTCGTTATGTTTGTAGCACAAACCAATGGATCATATGATCATATGATGTGCACGTGGCTGAGGCCGACGTGGGGCACGCGTCACGACTTCCCATTCGTTTGTGTTTGCCCCTCCCTCCTCAGTTCCGGTCGGTACGTACTTCATAGGACCAAGTGCTGCAATCACTCTTGAACAGAAAACACGCTCGGAGGCCCATGTCACAACAACTCCCCATTTCTGCACCGCGAACCTCGGAATACACCAACATGACCACCACGACCAACTCTCAGAACTCTCAGCAGCAATCGCGCCTCCTCTCGCTTCCCGCAGAGCTCCTCATCGAAGTCATCTCGCACCTCTCCGAAGAACGCAAAGCCCTCTGTGCGCTTGCTCGAACATGTCGTTCCCTACAGCCGTTCTGCGAGGAGCTCATATACACCGTCATCGAACTCCTGGAGACCAGCGATCTCAGCCACATCCTCGAAGCCTTCTCTCGCCGATTCGAGCGCATCGCCGCAGTGCATACGCTTAGAATACTATACAAGTTCCACAAAGGGCTCGCGACAACGGTCAATGAGCGCATGGCATTCAATGCATGCGTTGGGGAAATGAAGAACTTGACGGAATGGCACGTAGAGAGCCCGTACGATAACTTCAAGTGGGAGGATGGAGGCAACGAATGGGTTGAACGGGATATGGACGTCTTCCGCACGGCACTCGAGAAGGCCAGTCTGGCGACCTCTCTACAGGCAGAATCGGGTTTGGCCAAGTTGAGCAAGTGTAGGTTCCATGTGCCTCACGCAACAGGATACTAACATTGAGATCGAACGGGAAAGTTGACTGTACATATAGTGACACTACATACACATGGCGCAACCTCGGATATCTGGGATCTTGGAGGCTTCCACTGTCTCTTCCAACATCCCTCCCTTCAATACCTACACGTCTCTTGCGTCAATCTGTCCACAGATCTTCCCGAACTGGAGCGCTTCGCCTCCACTACATCGCTTTCGACTTTGATATTTGACGAATCTGAGATTGAGCCCGTCAGCCTGAAGCGCATCTTGAGTACGCCAAAGTCCTTGAAGCATCTCACTCTCGGTGAAAACGTATTCAACATAAAGCGGGATCAAGGAAGTACACCCAGACTTTCTAGGGATCCTGATGCTGCAATACAAGCTCTACTACCAGTTGCACATTCCCTTGAGACGCTGATACATTACGATCCGATGTTCAAAACGCTCGCCGATCCAGAGCGACCGCGTGCTGTGCGCATCAAGGGGAACGGCATGCGACATTTCCATACCCTGAAATTCTTGGAGTGCGACCCATGTTCGTTCCTCCACCAAGGCATCATCTGCACACCCACACTCGCCCCTCCCAACTTAGAGACACTCCGAATACGGCATCCCCGTCGCCAGCCTGGAAATTTCTTCGACCAACTCCCAGATTTCACTCCTTATAGTTACCTAAGCTCACTCCGAACCTTGGAGTTCCTACAATCCACAAATGCAAACTCGCCCCTTTCAATTTCCGAGTACGTCTGTGAAAGGGACAGGCTTAGTGAGAGACACCAAGCTGGGTTCAAGTTGCACCAGCAGGGCATAAACATGAAGTGCTATATCGAAATACACGGAGCATCAAGTCTCATTCCACCCTATCTGCACAGAGAACCAACTCCCGACATTGTCTGCTTATACGATGCGAACCACGTTGGGTTCATTCGCAAGAAGGACCAGCCGAGAGGCTCCGGAATAGAGTGGATGATGATCGAAGACGAGGTCAAGCTAGTCCCCGCGAGCTTTACTTCAGCAGCCCTTGGAACATTTGACAAAGATGGGGATGTTGCTGACAAGCCAGTCGAAGAAACTTCTTCTGTCAAGACCGCGGAACTTAATTCTCTTGATATCCTGTGTTTGAAGAATGAGGTTCGGAGAGCCGTAATGAACGGCACGCATCAGAGTCGAACGAGCGGGCTCCGACGGCAGACTGCCCTACAGTTCTTCCTTCAAGGCACGGAAGATATGAACGTGTTCGGCATGTATCAAGAAGATGATAGCGACGAGGATGATGAGGATGACGAGGATGATATGGACGACTTTGGATTCATTGATGCTGAATATGAACTGTTTGTAGCCGCGGATGCTATGGACGAGGGTTCAGATGAGGATGAGGACGAGGATCTAGATGAGGATGAGGACGAGGATCTAGATGAGGATGATCTGGATTGAGAGGTGTTGCAGTTTGCTCCCATGACTAGGTATTTGGAGGGACACATTTGGCTCGACTGCATCTCCCTGATCTTTCAAGGCGATATCCTTATCAAGGCAAAGCAAATTCTGTGCTTTGTGCTACATGGGGGGTATCTCAAGGGGGCTTTTCTAAAACATCAACAACTCCCGCCTTCATGACCATTGTCCTTCCTTGACAGCTTCATGGTACGCAGGCGGTGCTTCACTCATACGCGAATCTGGTCTCCTCTCCACCGCTACCCCTCCTCCATCTACCCCTGCACTGCAAATCCCATCCAACCATCTTAGTTCCGTCTCTCTCGATCTCTCATGCGCTGCCCGCTCCTTGTCAATCATTTTAATCGTTCTCTTCTTCTTCCTCCAGATGAACAGAAAAGCCCCGAGCATAACAATACTACTACCCAGACCACCCCCCAACCCAATGACCAATGCCGTCTTTTTATCTTTCCATCTATCCCACTCCACGAATCATCATCGTCCGTTTTATTACTCATGGGGCCCCGCGATACAGTCGCCGTGCTGACAATCGATGCGTCCGCGACGCCCGACGGGTTCTCGGCGCTGAAGTGGTAGTGGGGTATGCGTCGTTCTTGGATCACGGGAAAGGGGATCGTGTAGCCGGTGTTTGCATGGCCGTCATAATAGACTGTGTCGAATTGTATGGAGGATGCAGAGGGCGCATGTGGGCCGGTACAAGCGTTCGTTTAATAAGGGTGCTGTAAAGGGTATTACTGTTGTTTGCTCGTGTCTGTTTGTGGATATGTATGCCATTGGCTCGTAATTAGTGCAAAGTGTCTGTGTCTGTGGAAGAGGAGGGTTATGATGTATGTATGGGTAATAATAATAAGAAAGATGAAATCACATGCATGGAGATGTATAATTACACATTTCAAATACCACCCACAACAACTACAGACTGCTGCTGCTGCTGCTGCTGCTGCTTCTATTACTTTACCAGTGCTGCATACCATGCATGCAATGCATCGACACCATGAACTTCCCATCCCCCCACCTTCATCGTCCCAGCGCGTCTCAATCACATCCCCAACATGCAGTTCCACCCGCGCGCTCCCAAACCCCGACATGGGAACTGGGAATCCGTATGCCGCGCTTCGAAGCATGCTGTCTGCGGAGGAGTTGCTCGCGTTGTTGTTGTTGTTGTTGTTGTTGTTGTTCGCGGCTGTCGTGAAGGCTATATATAGTATCGAGCGGTGGAGGGAAGATCCAGGGCGAGGCCGCCGGGGAGGGATAGGGATAGGGATATTCTGGCATTTTGTTGTTTGTGCATAGAGGCTGGGGGGAATG
>MU005787.1:181907-284760 GCA_010093715.1 Pleomassaria siparia CBS 279.74
CCACAGTGGGTCGACAAGCTGCACCATGCTCGCTTACAGCCAATGTCATCAGTGCAGAGGGGGAGAGAAGGAGAGCATCAGACAAGGACACAGATTAGGTACGAGCGAACTCGTGGGTAATTATTAGTCTAGACCCACACCCGAAAGCCTTGAGTAATGTGCGGGCTCCCGTCTGGTCTGGGGAAGCCGTCGTACAAAGGTAGTGAGCTGGCCAGTGAGGTAGACTTGTATATATGCAGCAGGGCGACGAGCCTGGTAGTGATGAATGTGGTGATGTGGTGATGTGGTGATGTGGTGACATGGTGATATGGTGATATGGTGATATGGTGATATGGTGATGAATATGGTGAGGGGTATTTATCTATGCGGGGTAGTTTTGTGTTGCACAACCATGTCACGACATTTCGACAATTGTTACATGTATACATATATGTACCTACATCAGGAACCTGACTCGGCCTATGCATTGCATCTCGCCGAAGCGAACACTGACCTTGCTTGTACATACATGTAGACTGTACTGTACCTTGCTTGTATGTACATACATATATACACAGTATTGACAGTACATGATGATCAGAGAGCACACACTCGCTGGGCAATATATGGCCCATGATCAAAAAAGCCCTGACACCTTCTCCACCATGCTTTGATATATATCTCTCTCTCTCTCTCTCTCCACTCATTCTTCCTCTCCGTCTTCGCATCACGGCGAATCTGCGGAGTGACCTTTTTGAGTCATCCGCTGTTGGAAATCCTAGCCCCGCCCGCTCTAGCAGTGTCTGTTGAAGCACATAAGTTGTCAACTCCCGCAGCCCACAACCCACAACCCACCGCATAGATTATCGTCTCCGGATCAAAAGCCACACAGACTTCACCTGGGCACGCACACATACATACGCACACATACATACACACATACGCACACACACACACGCACACGCACACACACGCACACACACGCACGCACACACCCCACGCTCACCGTCCCAACCGGCACACCGTGCCCTGAATCCAACTTGCAGCCGTGCCAGGGTCTTCTCCTGCGCGTCAAGATCCATCACGCCAGACCAACCAATTACAGCACAACGCCCTGCATCACCACGCAAACTACCCCAGACCACCAGCCATTCTCGTCCATCCCCCATCCCATAATATCCTCTTTCTCTCTCTCTCTCTCTCCCCATCTCTACTCGAGCGCCAGCGTCGTCTCCAGCGGCTCGTGCGGTCTGACCACAACCTCGACCTATCATCGTGTCACCCCCCTCCACGCCCTCCACGCCCTCCACGCCCTCCACGCCTTCCACGCCCTTCACGCCCTCCCACTCGGCACTCGTCGTGTTGCATTAAAAAAAGGTCAAGCGTACCACAATTACCACCACCAAGTCGTTTGGGATGAACTTCAAAATAAACTCTTCTCACTGGCCCGTTGGACAAGAACACATCAACCGCTGAGGATACACCAACAAAAGGCATCCCCGCACCCACTGTTCCATTGTCCTCCCAGCCTGTCTGCCTATCACAGCAAAGTCTAGCCTGCATTTATTGCTTCTTCTGCCTTTGGTGGACCTCGACACGCTTGATTCATTGCTTCTTCTGCCTTTGGTGGACCTCGACACGCTTGATTCATTGCTTCTTCTGCTTTTGGTGCACCTCGACAAACTTGGCGCTTATTGCTCTGTTCACCACATCGTCCTGCTGCTGCTCTTGGCCCTACGCCTCGCCCGAGCCCTCCCCTGCTCGGATCTGACCTGGGAGCTGGAGCCCTGCAGGCACCGTCGTCCACCACCACTAGACACGAGACCGGTCGTCATCCGCCTGCCTATTCTTATCTTACCTCCTTGCACGTAATGGAGTCTTCCATGACCTTACTGAGTGCAAACATCCAAATTCTTGTATGTTACCTCTTATCATCCCTCATGCGTCTTGATACACAACATTTCAATAAAACTTTCCGTCTTATTATCTGCCCCGGTGAGGTTGGACAAAATCCCGCATGCACCACCCTCTCCCATAGGGCTGCCGCTGTTTTTATTTTTATTTTTTTATTCTTTTTATATTTCGCCTCCCCACAAACCCTTTCCGCCTGCCTGCCAGAGTCCCGACTGACGACCATGATCACCTTGAAGGATACCCACCTAGCTCTGATACACATCCCATTGCACCTCTACTCCAACTTCCTCCAGACCATTCTTCAGCTCTTGCTTCCGAATGAATGCCGTAGTAATGGTGCCGTCTCCAACCACAACGGCAACGGCAACGGCAACGGCAACTGTAATGGCGCCGTGCGGCCTCCAAAACGCTGGCCCTATGAACATCCCTTTGTGAACATCTCCATCACGCCAATAGAGTGCTCTGTGGTCTGTTCACGCATCCTTGCCGATGAACTCTTCATGCCAGCCTTGCAATTCTTGGATCCCGCTTCCAGAAAGCAAGTCTCCATCACTAACGAGGATTTTGTTGTCATGCAAGTCGACGGCGAAGGACTCGATGCAGGCCAACGCGTCTTGGAACTGACAAGTCCTCTTGCAATGGCCGGAATGTCGGTATCCTACTTGCTTTGAATGTTGGAGACGGCCCGCTAACCACCCATAGTTCAATCTTCTTCATCACCACATACTTCTCCGACTATATCCTCGTTCCCCTTCGTTTCCGTACACAGGTCGTCCACGCTCTCGAAGAGCGCGGTTTCCAATTCGAGGACCAGACATCGTCCTATGTAAACCTCAATCATCACGGCCGGAAGCACTCGGCCAACTCGTCGCTCGAAGTCCAACCACCAGGCACACCTCCTCCTGCGAATATTTCCGAGCTACAGACGAGGACATTTGCCACTCTCAAGCGTTGCCACATCATCCCCACCCTGGACCCAGACGTACGCCTAGTCCAATGTGCTGGACGCCGGGACAGCGCAAACGGAATGAGCCAAGGTCGAAATCGCAATAGCACGACGAGTGCTGCCGACGATGCCCTTCACCTGGGTCTCGTCAAGTGCCTCATTTCCTCGCCGTATCCCCGATTCCTCTCCCTGACCTTGACCGACACGGAGCCAGCATCACTTCTCCTCGATCATACACTCCTTCCCAACTTCACCCAGGACATCCTTCTAGGCAGCAAGGACGACTTCCTCATTCCAATCATACTGGACCTACGCGATCTTCCAATGGAAAGCACTGGCATCGTGTGCGGCGTAGCAGGACGCCTAGTCGGCGGAACGAGCGGTACAATCGAAAGCGCAGTCGAGATGAGCTATCTCAGCACTGCTCGCGCGGGAACCGTAATGGTCGGTGAAGATGAGCTGAGCCGCGCCCTGGGCGCTTTGCGCGGCGCGGAAAATGGTGGGTCAACAATCCTAGATTAGCCGACCAGTATGCGGACGCCGCGTGGGATGCAGGCTCGACTTTCGAGCCTCACACCGATGTGAACAGGTCATGTGAACCTCGTGCTGCTTACCACCCTCACGTCACACCGATCGGACAGGGAAGTTGACACAGCAACGATAGAGAAAAGGTGGGGGGAGAGTTCGAGGCAGACTGCAAATGCCGGATCCAACAGCATGCAGATTATCCCGTCTGGCGACTTGCATCAGCTACCATTATGGTCCCGCTCTGGAACTCTCAATAGCCGGATTTGCACTTACCAAACCCGGTAGTAGTCTTCGTGCAGGCAAAAAAAAAAATACAAATTCTCCGCCAATCCTTTGCTGGAGCTCGACAAATCTCAAAGACTAACATGGTTTCGGGCCTCGCCTACGAAAAGCCTATGCACGCAATGGTTGCGTGCATATCCCCACCCCATCACCCGACCACCCCTTTCGGCAGTGGCTTCGTCTAAGATCTCTCTCTCACACACACACACACACACACACACCACGCTCTCTCGCTTATCCTTCTTTTTTTGGAACCATGTCGCGCTCGACTTTCATCCTCTATCCCACGTTCATTCTCACTACATAATCGTCTCCTTCATCATATCATCTTCAGACCGACTTTACCTATCGTGTCATCAACGGACACTACCCGGACGACACGTCATCGAAATCTCATTCCTATTATCATGATTCTCTATAGTGCCGTCTTTTTTTCCTTATACACGTACAACATCATGCCGCATCATCCGAGGGGCGTTGGGAGGCAAGGCAAGGCAAGGACAGGCAAGGCAAGGCATTGGCAGCATTGGGAAGGGAATACTAAAAAGTTTTGATTTTGATTTTGATTTTGATTTTGTATTTGCTGTTCTTTATCCATCTTTTCTTGGCCATCTATCTATCTATATATTTGTAGGTAGGCATTCTGTGTTGTTCTCGCAGTATATATATATATAATATTGGGTGATGATGTGTGGATTTATTATTCTTATCATTATCAGTATAGAATATCGACATGACTTTTTATTTTGGATACCTAATAATCACCGAGTAGTTTGAACCCGAGTCGGAAACTGACCATGCATCATGTCTGGAATATTATTGCGGGTTTTTTATTTATTATTATTATAACTTTGTTGGTTTGATAATAAAACTTTGCATGTTGGGGGGTGGGGGGGGGGGGAATTATATAATTTATACAGTACATGCAGATTTGTATATATCTTTGTGAGCACATCATCATTTATATCTGTCTCTCTCTCTCTCTCTCTCTCTTCTCCCCTTTATATACATCAGCGCCCTAGACACTCACCTACGCTCACTTACGCTCACCCACGCTCACTCATCTCGATCCTCTTCCCCCTTCCCCCCCCCCTTCTCCTTTTCCTTCTCCTTCTCACGCCATCCCATCTTTCAACCCCAACCAATCTATCCTTCTCCCTACTTGGCCCCCATTATACTTGACTGTATACATGTCCCCTTCTTCCTTCTTCCTTCCTCCTCCTCCTCCCCTTCTTCTTCTTCTTCTTCTTCTTCTTCTTCCTCCTCCCCGTCCATACCGCGTCCTTACCGCGTCCTTACCGCGTTCCACTGCTCCGATCCGAGAGAGGACCGTCCTCATTTCTGTATGAAAAGCAAAGAAAAAGGGAAAACCCCCCGTGTAAAAAAAGCATCTCGTGTTTTGGTCCGATGATGATTGGCGGGCAAGAATGCGTGTAAATAATACACCCGAGCGTCACACAAATGGAATAAACATGTAATTACACAAATCTAGACAACGCCGTATGTATCCGTTCCTTCGCCTTTTTACACGTTTTTCCGGATATTTCACAATTAATCTTCCAAGCCCATCCACCCGTCCTCGCCATCGTCGCTGTCATCAGCCATATCCTCGTCTCCGACTCCAACTCCAACTTCAACCGCCTCTCCAAAATCCAACCTCGGCGTCTTGTTCTTCGACTCCACAGGTTGCGCCAGGAGATACTCGATTCGGTAGATGTTCTCATCCGCCAGTCTCGCCAGCTCCGTTTGTATCCTCCTCACCGCCTTCTCCACACTCCTCAGTTCTGCCTCCAGACCAGCCTTGTTATCCTTCATCCATCGTCCATGCTTGCTCAGCAACGATTCGATCCACATCAAGTTGAATTCCAGATGTGGCGATTCATCCGCCTGGATAGCGACGAAGCGGAGGAGACGACCAAGATACACAGTAGGCATGTCTTTTACCACGAGGGCAATGTCTGAGGCGGGTGTGGATTCGTATACGCGTCGAATGAGGTTGCGCTCGTTGAGCCGGAAGGCCATGACTATTGCCTTGAGATATTCCTTCTGGGCAAGAGTGGCCAATGTTGTTGCGGGTGTTACTGTAATGTCGAGGTCAAACGGATCGAATTGGAACACAGTGTCTAGGGAGTAAATAAGAAGTCCTTCTGTAGATGCCGCGCAGAACGCTCGTCCAGTCGGTGAAAACGCTACGTCTGGGACTCGGATCTCAGGTCTAGTCTTCCGCGCCCCATCGCCTCGTTGTGCGCCGGGTAGCGTGAGGTCCCTCCGGTCTTCAGGGTCTGAGGCTTCTCCTTGGTCGTCCATCTCACCCTGTGGTCCAGCCTCTGTGAGGAGTTTGCTGTTGAGGAATTCTTGCGTTCCGTCGAGCGACAGATTGACCGAAACTGTAAACTTCTTGGCTAGGACTCCTGACTGGGAATCGTATAGACATATGTATTTGCTGTTTCCGCCTGCAAGTACACATGTTCCATCGGCACTGTATTTGACTGCTGTGAAGCTCTTCGTGCCGGCAGCGGTCGCTGCAGTCCTCCGATCCGACATCTTGCGTCCACCAGATACGTCTCGGCGAGCATCCACGCCATTCTGTTGCACTGCGTCCGATACAGACCAGAAAGTCAGTTGTCCATCCAGTGTTGTCACGGCAATTTGTTTCGAGTCTGGCCGGAAAGCTATGCACAAAACGTCTGCCATAAGTTGTAGTGGTTCACTTGTCTGTGTGCGAGCAAATATGTTCCAAACGCGAACTGTATGGTCCCAACTTCCACTGACCAGCGTGCCACCATCAGGTGCAAATGCGAGTGACGAGACGGGCCCTTCGTGACCGGATAATCGGTCTAGCAACTGACCTGTCTGAACAGACCAGATGTGAATATCGAAAGAGTCGACGGAGCCTGCGCAGACAACCTCTCCGCTCGGGTCGACCGCCAGGGAAGAGAAGGATAATCTTGTCGGTGCTGTGAAAGTCCGGAAGTTGCGATACCTTATCAGATCCCACGCTCTTATCGATCCATCCAAACTGGCCGTGAATAGAACATTCCCTCTCTTAGCAAACTCGCATGCTGTAACTCCGCTGCTGTGTTCCGTGAAAGTGACAATGCAAAACCCAGAGTTGACATCCCAAACTTTGATTTTGCCGTCGTCTGCGGCAGTGATTATGCGCTGGCCTTCTGGTGAGTATGCGATGGTGTTCATGGAATCGAAATGTCCCTGTTGCTTTAAAATATAAGACTCGGATTGCCATTCCCAGACCAAGAGCTGGCCTAGCTTTGAAGCACCAAATGCCAGCCACTCGCCGGTTTTGTTTATCGCAACAAAGTCAATATCATTTTGCGAGATGCTGTGGGCGGTTAGCGAAAGTCGTTGAACGCAAGTTCAAGATCGTACTTTAGATTTTGGATTTGACTGAAGTCCGGTAGTTCGTGAATGGTGAAGATACCGTTGGAGAATCCGGTGACGAGCAACTTTGATTCGGCATGGAATCCGGTGCATGTGACGTGGGCGTTATTTTGTAAAAAGTAATGTCGTTCGGCGATTCTCCACTGCATGTGCTCGTCGACGTCTTCAATGTCCTCCGGCGCATCATGCCGTAACATGTATTTCCACACAAAGAGCGCTCCATCCTTGCTAATTGTGAATATCTGGTGAAGATATCAGTCCCGCTGGTCTTCGCCTTATGTCAGAGAATCCGTACCCACCGTTTCCTGATCCTTGGAGAACCACGCGCCCATGACCCCTTGTTTGTGTCCTGCTAATGTAGTTGGATCAAACCCGTCTTCTGGGTCAGTACTCCATATCCGCGATGTCAAATCTCTGGATGCGCTCAGAAAGAATCTCGAATCGCTTGACCACTCGATGCTCTGCACCGTGTCAAAATGGCCAACGTATACGCGATGTCTGACGAATGGCGCAAACTCGAGGTCGCCATCTGCTACGTCGGGTGTTGAAGGCGTATTCCAGACCTCGATCTTCCTCCCGACGCCCGCTGCGAACAGTCGACCGGATGGCGCAAATGCAAGAGCGGATACCTCGCCCGAGAAAGAGAAATGGTATAAAGCTATCCGCCGAGGTACGTTCGTGAGGATCGCGTGGCCATCTTCATCCACAGAGAGGAGGAGGTTTCCGCGCGGATTGAGAGCGAGCCTGCTGATGTTTCTTCGATGCGCAAATGGGAGTGTGTATGATTTGGAGCTACACATGTCCAATTAGCCCGCCTTTCTTGCTTCTTTCACAAAGAGGCATACATACTTGACGAGGTCAAATATTGACACCCTGTTGCCGACTGGAGACAGAAGACATGTGCCGTCCGGTGTGAAAAGAAGGTTGCCTTTGCTGTAGACGGTGCCTAGCAAGTTGGAGAACTGAGGTCGCAGGTTAGTCTTGCTAAGATTGAGGTTGAATATTCCACGTACCTGGAAGTCAGTCTTCATGTTCCGTTATTCAACTCAATGTTTCATGGCGTCGCGGGGATAGCTGCGGGGACCTTCACGTCTTCAACTTTTTTCTGCGCTCGGGCCAACATCCGAGCTCCAAGGACGGTAGGTGCTTCCTAGCCGCGCCATTCCCCATCGGGGCCAGTGTTACCCGTAGAGAAAGGGGACGCCAAATTATCGCCAGCACTACCGCGACACCTCACCATCGCCGCACCCAGCTCTTTTATACACATCAGCCTTCCGCCTCACGCACGCATTTGCTCGAGCCAGATCAGGCGTAACTCTTACGGTACATCGCCGATCCCAAGGTTTCCCCAGACCCCCTCAACTAACTGTTACTGCCAGTTCCCATCTCCACAACAACAGCCTGCCCGCAGGACAACATCATGGCCGACACACTCTCCCCAATTGGCATTGCCAATGTGCGTATCTCCCATAGTCGAACTGTGTGTTCAGTATACTGACCTTTGATTGTAGCTGCCCAACCAGCGGTATGCATATGCACCGACGCCACGACTACCTTTTGCTTGAGCCTAACGTGCAACAGACACAAGATCGTCGCGAAGCGTGGTGCCGCCTTCACTGTTATGGTATGCACTCGAGGAGCCTGCATTGGCATAAATGTCTGTTCTAACCAACTCCAGGTTGCTGGCGAATCCGGCCTCGGAAAGACCACCTTCATCAACACCCTTTTCTCTACCACCATCAAGAACTATGCCGACCACAAGCGCCGACACAACAAGCAGGTCGACAAGACGGTAGAGATTGAGATTACAAAGGCTGAACTTGAGGAGAAGTTCTTCAAAGGTACACCAATTTCCCGTTTTTTTTTGTTTGGGTCGCCAACGTAGCACACATGCTGACCTCGCCTAGTCCGCCTCACGGTGATCGACACCCCGGGTTTCGGAGACTACGTTAACAACCGCGACTCGTGGCAACCCATCATCGAGTTCCTTGACGACCAGCATGAGTCCTACATGTTGCAGGAGCAGCAGCCGCGCCGCAACGATAAGATCGACTTGCGAGTTCACGCCTGCCTGTATTTCATCCGACCCACCGGCCACACTCTGAAGCCTCTGGACATTGAAGTGATGAAGAGACTCTGCACTCGCGTCAACTTGATTCCCGTGGTCGCAAAGGCGGACACATTGAGCCCTTCAGACCTTGCCAAGTTCAAGACGAGGGTACGTTGCATGTGTCACCACTCTCGAATATTGCTAACGATCAACAGGTGCGCGCCGTTCTTGAAGCCCAGGGCATCAAATACTACCAGCCACCGCTCGAGGATGACGACGAAGCCGCTGTCAACCACGCCAAGGGCTTGATCAACGCCATGCCTTTCTCCGTCATCGGCTCCGAGAAGGACGTCCAGACGAACGACGGCCGCACCGTCAAGGGCCGACAATACGCCTGGGGCGTGGCAGAGGTGGAGAACGAAGAGCACTGCGACTTTAAGAAGCTTCGCGCCATCCTCATCCGCACCCACATGCTCGACCTTATTCACACCACTGAGGAGAATCACTACGAGGCATACCGGGCACAGCAGATGGAGACGAGGAAGTTCGGAGAGGCCCGCCCAAGGAAGCTGGACAACCCCAAGTTCAAGGAAGAAGAAGAGGCTCTCCGCAAGCGCTTCACCGAGCAGGTCAAGGTCGAGGAGCAGCGATTCAGGCAATGGGAGCAGAAGCTCATCTCTGAGCGTGACCGCCTCAACAAGGACTTGGAGCAAAGCCACGCCGTTATCAAGCAGCTCGAGGGCGAGGTGGACAACCTTCAGGGCAGTGTCAACCGCTCCCACGGCCGTCGTTAAGCACAAACCAGGGCGTAGTTGGAGTTCATTCCTCATCATTCAGCTGCACAAGAGGCTCGCCACGAGCTTGGCATTAAACCTTACTTTTCGAGATTCCCCTCCTTTCTCCTTCATATGTTGTTTGTAATGTCGCGTAGCGACGGGGTTTTGCTGGGAGTGGCTTGGAGTGGAACATTTTAGGTCTGCGGATCATGTTATCCGCGTTATGTTCGAGGGTAAAGTTGAGGCATAGGCAGACAACTGGCTATTTCAAGACTTGCAGATTAATCGAATTGGTCGCGGCTGGTCGCAAAGATGGCTATCCTTTGAGGTGTTTATTGTGAGATTTATTTTTGATGCGCAACTTTTCAAATGGAAATGCATAATAGGAATACATAAAACATGATGATTAAAGTTGGTCGCCTCATTTGAGATTCAGTCCTCCAAACGCGCGATCTATGTCATCCCCTTCCCTAGAATCCTGGGGCCCATCTCTACTCTGGATCAATCCTGCGATGCCCACGCTCGGCCTTCGCTGCTGCTGTGGTCTGGCACTCCCCTGTGGCTCAGCGTCCCCCATGACAGTATCCTGCCCACTCTGCTGTCCCACGGCACTGCTACTATCCGGCACCAATAACTTGACATCGCCATCCAACCATCCGGGCGCGACTCTCCTCTTCTCCGCCAGATCAGCCGCCCGTCTGCGCTCCTCCCAATTCCCCAACGTGTTCTTCGCGCTCGACTCGAGGGATGCGAGATGTGATTGTAGCGCGAGACACGAGGCAAGGATGGTGTCTGGTGTGGCGGTTACGCCCGTCGCGGAGACAATGTATGCGGGTTGTTGAGAGGATTGGGTCTGATTTGGGTCCGCGTTTGGATTTTGGTTGTTGTGGCTGGAATTGAGAATCGACGGCGGGAGCGTCGATGGCAATTGCTTATACGTGTAGGGGAGCGTTGTTGCAGTGGGGAGGGGCAGGAAAGGGGATACTGTTAGAGGGACTTGGGCGAGGAGGGGATGCGGGTCTGGTCATGGTGAATTAGCTTGGTATAGTTCCCAATGTCGGTTCATAGAGATGGAAATGCTTCGGGGGGAGGGGAGAGGCGGCGGGGTTTGCGAGAAGAGTGCTCGCGAGGCTCGAGAAGACGGAAGCGCATTCGAGCAGCCATGAAGCTACCACGTTCGCTCTCTCGCCAGGCGCATCGCATACCCATCGCAGCTCCCAATCTCCCCCCCCTCCCCACCACCACGCGGTTGATTCAGATCAGACACACAGTCGTACTCTCTCAATTACATGGGCGCCTCGGCTCTGGGAGGGGGGGGGGGGGTCTTATTTCGATTGCCCCTCGCGAAAGTGCATTGTGTGTGTGTGTGTGCGCAATCAAGACGGCATTGCAGGGTCGAGAGGCGGGGGATGTCGGATTCTGGGGAAACAGAGATAGATCAAAATGGAGGGGGAACTCACGTTCGTCGTGCATATTGGATCGTCGGAGTCGGTGGGAAGCGAAGCGGAATTGCGGCTCTGGGGAGCCGGGTATATTATTAGTTGTTAGGGTGTGTGGAGGGATGGAGAGAGAGAGGTGTGTGTCTGTGTGTGTGTGTGGGGTCGTGGTTGCGTGATTGATAAATTTATTGCCGCTCGAGGTGTGTGTGTGAGCTAGCTAGCTATGTATGTATCAAGTAGGATCTCAATGTAAATTAGACTGGTCGTTGCACGACTACACGTGATATTACTGTACGAATCCCCTAACATTCCAAAGGTGGGGACTGGGGCAATTAAGTAGCGCATGCATATGCAGCTAATCTCACGGACGAATGAGGAGGCATGTAATCGATAGTGAGTTGGTAAGTTGATGTGTGTAGTTCTATGTATACATGATGGCCAAAACTAAGAATACATACCCCCACCCCATCTAGGTAGGAACCGCCACAGCGTTGGTTGCAAACGATGTGTGTGTGTGTCTTACTCGTATCACTATTATCTATCTATTGTGGTCGCGAAGATAAGACATCCGATTCCAACCATTCAGCAAATGAAAGGCGTGGGTCCAGGGATCTTGTAAGCAGTCGGAGTTGGGTAGTAGAGCTGGAATTTGATGCCGGGATCCGAGCCCTTATACGCGCCAGGGAAGCTCACTGTCGGAGGTGTTGCAGTTCCTCCGTTCGTTACGTTCAACTGTGCGCATTCCATGTAGAGTTGTGCTCCAGGATAATTCGCTGCGCCGTGTAGTGCGATGAGCTCAGACCTGAGGAGATATCTAGATGTACGTGTCAGGGCGGAAGATGGGAATTGTGGCGGAGAAACTGACTGTCCACTCTGTACGCAGGCAGGTAGAGTGAAGTCCACTTTGCCTTTATTGTTGTACAGTCTGCTTACGGCCCATTGTCCTTTGCTGTCCATGCCGTCTTGGTAGATCTTGAACCCTGGTGAATCATTAGATATGGATGGGCTGGATGGAAGCGTTTTTCGATCCTACACTTCAGTCCCGTCACCTTGGTAGTTAACGCATCATCGACCTTTGCCATGTACACCATGACTGGACCAAGATGGCCCTTATCGATAGGATCCTGTGCATCGCCTGTGCCAGCACTATCCAGCGTGTGGTGCCATTCTGCCGTGAGCTTATCCCCGGCTTTGACCTGCGCGCAAAATTGAGCTCATACTGTTTGGCGGCGTCTGGCCGTCGCACGAGACGTACAATAATGATGTCCCTGGGGAGAGGAGTCCTCAGCGGGTTAGGGCTAAAGGTATGTCAATATAATAGTCTGGGACAGGAGTGAATACTGTGAGTGTTGGAACTTGCCCTCCATTGCAGATTACATCATCCGATGTTACGTCGGTAATTGGCCTGGTATTCCCTGCGTCAACTCGGGCGAGGATGCGACGTCATGCTAGAGCTCATACCCGTCGTATGTCTACGGGACGCCGTCAGTGAGAGATTACTAGTCGCGACTGTAGAGGTGCGTTACTGGAACTCGGATGCCTTTGGTGTGTCCCTGTGCCACATCGTTTACCCAGAGCTGGGTGAAGATGGTATGTGCAGAAGCGCCGGCGAGCAAACAACACGTGGCAAGCGAACTCTTCATCTTGACAAGTTCCGTTCTCGTCTTCCGAAAAGGATGGAGCATAGCTGTATAAGAATGACATGGCAATCACCCACATTCAGACGTCTTCCAAATTGGACACGGAACAGCACGGAGCGAGACAAACGATTTTGTATCGAGCGGCAACCCTCTTACTGGGTATTAGTGGAGCAGCCTGACCACAGCCTGACCACGGCCTCATTAAGGCGTGAGTACCTTCAATATAATTACAGCTGGCAAATCCGTAACCTCTCCACCGTCCACGCGTGCTTTGGGGAAAAAGGGACCAAAGAGCGGACAAGCAAAGGAGATGACTAGCACAACTAGATCATAAAAGCGCCACCGTCATATAGCCTGCTCCTCATAGCATGAGGTTAATGAAGCCGGTGGGCGTATGGAAGAAACGGAAAAATGACTGATTGCAGGACACTGAGGCGACGGAAGCAAAGTGCAAACAAGGGACTTTGGACTCGGGAGGATTCAACCAAGGTGAGCAAAAATCCTCGTTTATTAGATTGCCAACTGTTGGCAGCCATGACGAATGTTTCAACTGGAGAGGCGGCTCAAGGAAACACACAAACGACGTTGGCAGTTGGCGAAGTGGGTACATGGTCTCATTTAGGCGGCCTTATGCAAGGGCGAGCGTTACACAGTACAGTATGTAGGGGCGAAAAGCTTAAGCAGTGGGTTGTGATTAGATGTTCGGGGCCAGACAGCGCTGGAAATTTTCAAAGGATAATCCATCCGCAGTGTAGGCGGCGTAACTGAGGAACATTTTGGT
The DNA here is from genome assembly GCA_010093715.1 of Pleomassaria siparia CBS 279.74. NCBI lineage: Eukaryota > Fungi > Ascomycota > Dothideomycetes > Pleosporales > Pleomassariaceae > Pleomassaria > Pleomassaria siparia. Next base: position 195,642 of record MU005787.1, read on the forward strand.
AGGCGGAAGAGTTGAACGACGTTCCTCCGAAGCCTCGACCACCTGATGTTTGACGAGACGCCAGCGCGAGGCTCGATTGAGACAGACAAGCGAGTGTGGGGATGACGGAACGGGTATGGCGCTTCAAGACGACAGGCCTCGACGGCAGATGGAGCCTTGGAAGCCGTCCTTCATCAATTTACATCAATCAAGCCCCTACCCAACTCAATCATTGCCAGATTAAACACTGTTCCCAAATCTCCTCCAGAGTGCGCGTGAGAGGCCGCAACGAATGACACGCCCGGCGATGCTCATCCTGCCCTTGAGCTCGGAACACAGTGGCCAGGACGCACAACGCTGCGATCCGATACCTGGTAGGCGGTGATCCTTCGGTCACTGCCATGGAAAATTGTCATGCTGGAGCTTGGCTAATTGACATCAACTTCATACAGCACGCTGTACTTGCCAATATTCCGGGGTAATTCGACATGTATATAACCAGTCCGTCCCACCGGGCATGGGTCTGACCTCGTGGCCGCTGTCTGCTTCCCTCAGTCTCTCTTATCAATTCGCTTCTGTACTGCTGTTAGAAGCTTATTTAAGATGAAGGGTTCTACCATCTTCACTGCTGCATCGCTACGTGGGTACTGATCTGGCACAATCAATTGAACACACACTGACAAATACAGTCGCCCCTGTGGCTCTTGCCCAGGAACTTTTCACTCACGCTGGAACTGGGATTACGTTCTTGTACGACTCTCGAACATGGTATCCAGAATGTCAGCTAACAGAATGTCAGTCGTCAAATCATTAGCTCGGACCAGACCACCGGAGGCTTCCAATGGGGTTATGCTCTCCCAGGAACAGCTGGCACCAGTGACAATGAATACATTGGTTACATTGTGAGTCGAAACATGCGGATCCTGCTGCAAATTCGTCACTGACAGTGTCTAAGCTTGGTTCTTTGACCTCAGGAAAAGGATGGTCAGGTGTCAGTCACGGTGGAGGAATGCCTAATTCTCTCCTTCTTGTGGCCTATCCTGATGCTACTGCTGTGAAGACAGAGTTCGTGTGGGCAGGGTAAGTTCAAAATACGCATCAATTTCAGCCACGTACTGAATCTTTACAGCGGCTACGTTCAGCCGGATACGTACCTGGGAAATGCTTCCCTTACTCAGATCTCACACACGGTCAACGACACCAACTTCGAGTTGATTTACCGATGCCAGAACTGCTGGGTCTGGGATCAGGCCGGGGCTGAAGGAAGTCAGATCCCTAAAGATGGAAATGTCCAGGTCATTGGTTGGGCTCAACATAGCGCTCTCCCTGACAACCCCCTAAAGTTCCACAACAACGGACAGTCGCAATTCGGAATTGCCGTCGATAGCGCCAGAAACGCAAAGTACGCTGAATGGGCCGGCAATGGTACAGCTCCCACCCCAACAGCAAGTCCCACGGGCACTCCAACTCCTACTCCTACCGGACCATCGTCCTGTGTCGGAACCCCGGCTCCTACTGACGCATATGACTACATCGTCGTCGGTGGTGGTGCTGGTGGTATCCCCGTTGCAGACAGACTCTCCGAGTCTGGAAAGAGCGTTCTGCTTATTGAGAAGGGCCCGCCTTCACTGGGCCGATTCGGAGGAACCATGAAACCAGAGTGGCTCGAGGGTACCAACCTTACCCGATTTGATGTTCCCGGTCTTTGCAATCAGATCTGGGTCGACTCTGCTGGCGTTGCCTGCACTGATATCGACCAGATGGCAGGATGTGTACTCGGTGGAGGCTCAGCTGTGAATGCCGCACTTTGGTGGAAACCGGTCCCGTTTGACTGGGACTACAGCTTTCCTGCTGGATGGAAATCTGCCGACATGAAGGCCGCAACCGACCGCGTGTTCAAGCGCATTCCTGGCACAGATACCCCGTCAGTGGATGGCAAACGCTACAAGCAACAAGGATACGATGTCATGAAGAAGGCTTTTACCGCTGATGGCTGGAAGGAAGTTACCCCGAACAACGTGCCCAGTGAGAAGGACCGTGTGTTTGGACACGCTCCCTTCAACTACGAGAACGCCCAGAGACAGGGACCTCTAGGTACTTATCTTGTCAGTGCCCTCACGAGGAGCAACTTCAAGCTCTGGACCAACACCGCCGTCAGGCGTGTCATCCGCACCAAAGGAAATGCTACCGGTGTTGAGCTTGCTGGTGGCAATGGCGGATACTGTGGCACTGTCAACCTCAAGCCCGGCGGCCGTGTCATTCTGTCTGCTGGAACTTTCGGCTCTACCAAGCTTCTTTTCCGAAGTGGTATCGGACCCCAGGACCAGCTCACCGTTGTCAAGAACAGTGTCCAGGATGGACCAACTTTCATCAACGAGACTGAGTGGATCAACCTCCCCGTTGGATCCAACCTCAACGATCACGTCAACGTAAGATTTCCATTTGAACCAAATGTGATACAGATGTCTAACACTATTCTAGACTGATCTTGTCGTCCGACACAAGAGTGTGGATTTCTACGACTTTTACAAAGCATGGGACGGCGTCTACCCAGATGACAATGCTCAATACCTGAACAACCGAAGTGGTATTCTTGCACAGTCTGCCCCGAACATCGGCCCAATGGCCTGGGAAGTCATCAAGGGTACTGACGGAATTGGCCGCGCTATTCAATGGCAAGCTCGTATCGAGGGTCCACTCCCTACCGACAACAGTGAGTCTTATCGCCCACGGAACGAAGTTATAGTGCTAACCATCGTTAGTCTCCATCACAATCAGTCAATATCTCGGTCGTGGTTCAACCTCGCGTGGTGCCCTCTCGATCAACGGTGGCTTGAACATCTTCGTGTCCAAAGCACCTTATCTCCAGACCAAGGAGGATCTTGCTGCCGTCACCCAGAGCCTTAACAACATGAAGAAGGTCATCTCCAAGAACCCTGAGATTACTTGGGAAGTGCCCGCCGCAAACGTTACCATGGAGGAGTACCTGGCCAGCGTATGTTCACTCCAAATCTCGCAGATTTGAGTCAATACACTAATTTCTCTTTCAGCTTCCTACCACCCCCGCTAAGCGCCGTTCCAACCACTGGATCGGTGCATCAAAGATTGGGACTGACAGCGGTCTAACCGGCGGGACTAGCGTTGTCGATGTCAATACCCAGGTTTACGGCACCAACAACATTCACGTTGTTGATGCTTCCATCTTCCCAGGGTATGTATAACTCAAGCGCTACGCTGTAATATCTGCTGATATCTACTAGACACATTGTCACCAACCCCACTTCATACATTGTCACCATCGGTGACCACGCCGCGGCTAAGATCCTCGCATTGGGCGCAGGAACCACTCCAGCTGGCGCGGTACGTAACTAGAGACTGTATATATCAATATAAAAAGAATCGACATAGGCATCGTGTGTCTTGTGTGCTGTCCTTGTGCCTACTAATCTATAGCTCTACACTAGGCTTAGCCTTCACAAACTGCAAACAAGAGAGACAAAAGATTGCGCTGATGGTGTTTCTACAGAACAAACAATGCGGTGGCATAGGCTGGACTGGCCCGACAACATGTGTCGCTGGTTATGTTTGCAAGGTAAGTTTGAACTCTACGTATCAAGAGTGTGAGGCTAACAAGAAAATAGAAGCAGTCTATTATCCTGAGCCGTTGCATCAAGGCATAGCAGCTCTCTAGGGAAGATGCGAACATTCTTTTGACACGAGCTTAGCCTCGTTGTTTCTTGTAAATACATCAATTGGACTTTGCTTGCTTTGCTCTGTAATGGAACTCATGTCAGTCGTGTCGTGAAAACTGCCGATGAAAAAAAACTTAGAATCATGATAACTTAAACTATCTTGGACACATGACGATCCATTGTTTCTGTCTGATATTGTAAAGGTTGTTCCCACCTGGCTGAGTACCCGCCAAGCCACCAAGCCACCAAGCCCAACACATCGTAGCGTGCACCACCAAATCCAACCATCCATTAGCTCATCGTCATCGAGCGCTCATCACCTCAAACACTAACAACCCAATCCTTTAAACCATCTTGTCTATTCCTATTCCCTCAAATTCTACTTACAAGATACATTCCTAACAAACAGTCGACCGTCTATCTCGTCTATCGCTGAACCATGGCACAACGATGCGGCGCGCCCAGCCGCCTGATCGATTCCCCGCCCTTCAACGCCACGCAGCTTTATGAGGAGAGATGGGGAGACAGTCCAAAGGATGATAGAAATAGATTGGAGAACTGCTGGAGATATATGGACTGTGGGGATTGCCATCGCAGTGAAGGATTCTGTGGATGGTGTGCTATTGTAAGTTTGCGCTTTGGTTGCGTGTGCACGGACCTTATCGGTCATGTGAGGATCTGGAGCTATCTACCTGTTACTTGTCTGACCTTGTACGCATCTATGCTCTGTTGGATCTTGTGTGATGTCTATGCTATGCTTCAATCTTCACTTCCTTTCCTACCATGTCGACATCGACGCTTCTTTTCATCATGCGAGGTCGGATAATATCCTTCGTTTCCCTACAATTCTCATTCCATCTCAGTGTCCTGGTCTTCTCATGCAGATACTAAGAGTCAATGCAGTCAGGCACATGCCTTCCCCTCCCCACTGACTCCCTGTCTCGTGCCTTCCCCCTCCTCTCCCCCATGCGCTACAAATCCATCTGCGTCATGGGTTCTGAGCGCTTCGAGCTGCGTACATCCGGGCTCGGATGCCAAGTATCAACCATCACGTTTCTGACCTCAATTGTCACCATCTTCTGCACCATCGTCGGACTTGTTGTTATTTACGGTCTCGTTAAGCTCTTGAAGTGGATCGGGATCGGGATTAGTGCGCAGAAGGGTGGCTGGGTCGTTTATGAAGACGGAACCGGTGAGGTCTGGGTTAGGAGGTCGGAAGGTTGGGGAAGGCGGTGGAGAAGGATGAGGGGAAGGGAGAGGGAGGAAGAAGAGGAGTTGCTTGATGATGGGGTGGAGGAAAGGAGTAAGTGGGTTTGGTGGAATCTTTTTGGGAAGAGGAGGAGTGTGAGGCTGGAGGGAGATGAGAGACGGCTACGGAATTGAAGATTACCGCTCCTGGTTTGCTGGTTTTCTGGTTTTCGAATCGCATCTTTGCAGATGTATTTCCTTTTGGAATTCCTCGCCGCCTATCGTATTCTATTTGATCTTGGCTTACTGCGACCTTGCACGGAGGAGCTCGTAACTCTACAATACTTCTGCCAATCATACCCAGAGATGGAAAAGATCAGTTTAGATCCCCCAAAATTTCTTCTATCTGCCAGGCGTCGTTTTAAGCCTATATATAGTATTACTTGCTTGCAACCTTCTCATTCCTCTTTCCCTTCCTCTCTCCCTCCCTCCCTTCCTCCCTCTCTCTCTCTCTCTCTCTCCTTTGTTTCTCCAAGTCACCGCCTTTCAAGTAAAGGTGCTTCACCGCTCTCTCACATCTTTCCATCGCCGCTTCCTCAGTCACCGCCTTTGCTTACACATACCGGGGGAAGCTCGGCCACCAGCTTTCTCACCACGGTCCACGACCGCCGGCTACTTGAACCCCAGCTCTCATACCCTCCTGCAACCTTTCCACATACACCACACAGAACAGTTTTTTTCCCTATTGTATGCTCATCGCGAGTATGCCTTCTTCGACCTCTTCAGGCTCTATGCTAATCGTGACCCCACCCTCTTCCGGCGGTCAGACCCGTCGCGACAGAACCGCATTGGAAGGCGGCGTTTGGCCTGACGACGACACCGAGGACAGCGCGTACCACGACGCCCTGAGATACAAGGCTCAAGTGGAAGGTTGCTTCGATTACCTTGATGATCGCGAGGACCAGAGCGTGTTTGATCCTCTTACACTTGACAGCGACATGGTCTCTCGTGCGGCCGTCGACACCCTCTCCGCCGAGAAGAACGGCATCAACCATGACACAGCTTTGAACGATAACACCGCCTTGAACGGCAACACCGCCTTGAATGACATGGTCTCCGTCAAGGTCCCTGCTGCTGTCGCTGCTGAGTGGATAGCCAAAGGTGTCGGCGTTCCAGTCCCCAAGCATGTGGCATGGGACACTCATAACACCTTCTATAGCAAGCCTGATTCGGTTTACCAAGAGGCCAAGGCACGCATTGCCTTTCATGGAAAGCCTCTTCGTGAAAAGGGTGCGGCAACTACCCAAGATGATATGCAAACGCCCATTGCCCGTGGCGGTGAATGGACCGATGAGGACGATGTGTGGTATGCCAATAACGAACTTATCCACGGGAAGGCTCTGAATCCCCACCAGAGGATTCCTGGCAACAATCTTGACGCCCTTTCCACAGCCGAGTTAGGTGACACGGACACCAACCTTGTCATCAACCATGCTGTGCCAACTGTTAGGGATGATATGAAGAATGGGAAGCAGTTTCGCGTACCGCTTAGCGAATGGATTGTTGATTCTGCCAAGCCAGCTGCCATGCACAAGCCGAAGACCAAGGTTAGCACCGTCAAGAAGCTCGGAGCCGCAGCCTCGAAGAAGACGCCTAACAAGAAGAAGGAAACCAGCGGTGGGGAGGAGAAGGCCAACGGTTGCAGCAAGATTAGGGGCGCCAATAGCAAGAAGACCAACTGCGGTCTCTGGAGCAATGGCGACACCGAAATTCATGATAACGAAGCCGAACCGGAAGACACTGCACAGTATTATAGGAACACATTTGCCGACTACTATGATACACATGGATTGAGTCCATGGAATAACAAAGTACCAATTCCGTGGGGTAGTTCTTCCATTACCGAACGTTCAGACATCTGGTCCTCGCCTGGTGTCAGCCCTCCATTTGTCCCACCCGTGTCTAAGAACATTACCGTCACTTATTGGGCTACCGTGGAATCCGCTGGCAAAAAGTTCAACATACCTATCGACAGTAACAACGTTTCTGGTGTAGAGAAGACTGTCATCAACACCGACATGAAGAAGGTTTGGGAATGGGTCGTCAAGAAGGGCCTCGAAGCTCAAATCAGCCTGGATGGGGCCTATGAGCTAGCCAAAGAAATGCACAACAAGGACGATGACGTTGACAAGCATATTGGGGACAACAAGTTCGTCGGCTATATACCTTCACGTTCAACATCATCCATTAGCAAGGGTTCATGGGGCGGAGATAATCTTCGCAGCCGCTTCCACGGTAGAGATCCAGAGTGAGTCACGCCAAGAGTTCGGTACATGAACGTTTGCTGACAAAACACAGCCCCGAGAGTGGATATTATATGGCGCGTTGATCCACCCATATAGCTAAGATTTGCTCTTACTGCAATGGGTATAACTACAGTAAGAGCGATTGTCCTTGGCGCCCTTTGGAATACCCCGAGGAATATCAAGAGCGAGCATTCACCCAGTCCAAATTCGACTGGTGGATTGGTTAGCACTCTCTCTTGTCTGATTCTGGAAGTCATTTGATCATGTTTCAGCGATCAAAGCTACTATGGTCGATGAAGAGAAATGGAGGGTATGGGTACCAGACTCTACGGCGACATTAGTGTATTATATAACATGGATGGCGGTCTTTCTTTTACAGCTTTCACCAGGATGGATATCGTGGGCATATGGAAGGGACATCTCTTCAAGGTATAGGTCAGACTTACACCTTCTTGCATTCTCCCTCTAGCACATAGTGTTCTTCTTGATTGATTTATGAGAAGAAAAACTTGTATAACTTTAACTGTTTAGCTTTCAGTGACACGTGTAATAGTGAAATGACTGGGATGAGAGCACGATTGTTGTGGGCTCTGTGTTTGCGACACAAAAGGGTGAATGCATATTTCAGCAAATAGTTTGTGAGACGCACTTGGATGCAAAGACCCGCAGACCGTTTTCCGTAGTTTGTCTATCGCCTTGACAATTAAATTCGAGTATATTCCCTCTGCATCAACTCGGCACCGAGTACCATGCACTGAGACAGCTGTACATATTGTGTACATATGTAATCGTATATCTGGAGTCGCACCTCTGGTGGAATGTCGAGGGGGGTGTGGGGGGGGGGACAACGGCGGCAGCGGTATGGGTGCTTAATGAGGTTATCGGTGTTGTGGTAGAAGAAAAGTGCTGACGACCGGGCTCATAACCTATTGAGGTAAGAAAGTGTATTGAAGGTGAGATGGAGGATCTGTTGGGGAGGTGTAAGTATATACACGCTAGTGCACGGTTCTTGATAAGGTTTCCTACTTTTTTGCACGCAACTCTCCAACAAAGACCAAACCACTACATGACAATTCACCAAGATTGCGTTTCCTCGGTACATATCTCATAAACCTGACGAGTGTGTACTCTTTAGCTTTTTCGGTAGCGGGATTGTTGGTCGCTAGTCAGAGGCAAAAACATGGTTGGGGGAAGGCAGGAAAGGTGTTTGTGTAAAGAGCACGAAACTTGGTTCGTTACGCAATAAGGAGATGTAAGGTTTGTAGCACATGTGGGAAGTGATATTGCCTTTGTAAGAGTTGAGGCAAACTCGATAAAGTCGTATTGCGCTATTCGCTGATAGGTAACAAGTGTTGCAAGATGATCGATACACAGTGATTGTGTCAGCAAATCCGGTAATTTTGCTACTGTAGCCAATAGAGATCAATGTTATCCCGATGATGCAATCTGCTCAGTCGGGTAGTCAGTTGGGTGCTCAGTTGGGCAGTCACGATTGTGCATGACCCACATCGCTATCAAAGGGCGAGGCTGTCAGCTGTTCTCATCTGATCATCATCTTTCTATTTAAGACGCACCCTTTCCCAGATATCATCTCTTTCATCAACCCTTCAACATGAGACCTTCGAAGCGGCTCAAGACATCGGCAACGAGTTCGATGGAGGGACCTGGAAGAGCGCATCGGGCACCATTGCCAGTCACCATTTTATCTGGTTTCCTGGTAAGTGTACAAGATCATGGTTTGGAAAAGGGACAAGAAGCTAACATATATCTCTAGGGAAGTGGAAAGACTACCCTCCTTCGTCACATTCTCCATTCTCCCCATCATGGTCAACGGATTGCAGTCATTGTGAACGACATGGCCTCGGTCAACGTCGACGGCAATCTCATCGCTCACACAAAGCCTTTGTCCGGGGGGAACAAAGGAGACAACGGAGAAATCATCGTCAAGGAGAAGGTCGTGCAAATGCAAAATGGGTGTATCTGCTGCACACTGCGCAGTGATCTACTTGTTGAGATTGCACGACTGGCCTGGGGTGAGCGAGACTTTGACCACATCATCATCGAGAGCTCTGGTATCAGTGAGCCACAGCAGGTCGCAGAGACCTTCACTGCGGAGTTGACCAAGGCTATGATTGATGCCGAAGGGATGGAGATGGAGGAACGTGAAACCTTTGCACGCGTGTAAGTTCCGCTAAGATACCAATCGCTGCATACTTTATCTAAACTTTTGTCCAGGGCCGAGATTGGTGGGCTGAAATCCATTGCGACTGTCGATACCATGGTCACTGTCGTTGATGCATTTCGATTCTTTTCTGAATTCGATACCGCTGAGTTCCTACAAGACCGCTTCGGGAAGGAAGTCCCCGAAGAAGACCAGCGCACAATTTCCGATCTCTTCGCCGACCAGATTGAGTTTGCCAACGTCATCGTCATCAACAAGATTGATGTCGTGGACAAGCACACACTCGGACGAGTCCGCGCATATGTCCGTGCATTGAACCCAGGCGCCAAACTTATCGAGGCAAAGTATTCTAGGGTGGACATCAAGGAAATGCTCAACACGGGAAAGTTCAACTTCGCCGAGGCAATTGCAAGTCCTGGCTGGTTGAAGAGTTTGCACGAGATGACGGTTATGGATGTTCATGGCAAGAAGCGCGTAGCGCCAAAACCCGAGACCCTAGAGTAAGTGGTTCTTCCACCTCGCATGCATCATAGTATTAACTTCGTTGTACTAGATACGGGATCGGAAGTTTTGTGTACACCGCCCGCAGACCCTTTGACCCTCTCAAGCTTTACCGAATGCTGGAAGGGAAGTTTCTCCTGCTTCAAGATGAACCTGACGACGACGACGACGACGACGAGAGTGACACAAGCTCAGCCTCTGACCAGGACGAGGGGTCTCTAGATGGTTCGGGTGAATCTGGTGAGGAAGATCAAGTCTCCGAAATGGATCCACACTTGATCCTTGCGAACAAGAAAGCAAGCCCTTACTTCAGCGGCCTTCATCGCAGTAAAGGCGTCTTGTGGTTTGCGACTCGCCCAAATCAAATGGGTTCCTGGAGTACGGCTGGCGCGATGCTCACGGTTGGGTCTGAGATGCCATGGTTCTGCACCGTGTCTGAAGAAGAGTGGATGGCCGATGAGGCCACCACAAAAAGCATTCGAGCAGATTTTGAGGGAGATTGGGGCGATAGAAGGCAAGAGTTGGTCATGATTGGAGAAAAGTTGGATGTAGAAGGACTGACGAAGCTGCTTGATAACTGCCTGCTGAGCAGGGCTGAGATGCGAAAGTGGAAGAGGATCATGCATGACAAAACGTTGAGCCAGGACGAAAAGGAGAATAAATTACAAGAGTCATGGGACGATAGCTACTGGGCTGAATGGCAGGATGGTGGTGATGAGACGGAGAAGCAACATCAATCCCACGGCCATAACCATGGTCATGTCTGAAAAAGAGGCATCAAGATGGGCATGGCAGGCCCGGAAACACGTTGTAGACTTTCGATTGCCGCATGTGGCTGGCACCAGGGTGGCCAATCTGACGTACTACGATGCGATTGGGGTCAAGTAGGTGTCGTAACGTCTTACTTTAGTCGTACTTCTGTACAGTAGGGTGGATAAAAAAGTACTATATAATCTATAATTATAATAACTTAAAATAGTAAAAAGTGTTTATAATACAACTATTGTCCGTACGCACAGAATTAGGATCACGTGATTATATCACGTGACCTGCTGACTCAGGCCTGTGCGGGGTATATCATCATAGATTTGCTCGATCCAACTTCTATCAATCGTATCACTCTTTTAAATCTATCTGCACCTGCGTTTTTTAACTATTATAATATTACAAGATCCTATCTACTTGTCTTTGCACAGAGATAGCCTATTTAATACTAATTAGTAGTTAAATAAACTACAAGTTAGTAAGAGTAGAAGGCAGAGTTATACTGTTAGTCTAACTGCGTTTAGTCCTCTGTTTTGTACCTACCTTAGCTTAGGGTTGTACTGTTAGTCTAACTGCGTTTAGTGTCCTATTCTAAGAGAAGGAGATTAAGTTCTTTGCCGTACAAACTTTAGGAAACCCCTTTCCGCCCTAACACGGAGAGAGGGAGTAACCTAACGAAGTCTAAGAAGCCCTTTCCGCCCTAACACGGAGAAAGGAAGCAACCTAGCAGTCTGTACGGCGAAGAAGGAGATAGTGTGTCCAACACACAGACAACCCTTGCTATGCGATAGCCAAACGGCAGACAAGCTATTGCGTACACTGTACGCAAGACCGCCAAAGGAACTCAAGGACAAGTTTCCCCTGGATACCATCCTAAGGATTGTACGACCTTTGTACGGTGCTGCTGAATCAGGCTTGTATTGGTTCAAGACATACCATAACCACCACAAGGAGAAGCTGAAGATGCACGTATCCTCGTACGATCCTTGTCTGTTGATCACAGAAGAAGGAGAGAACCCCTTTGGCATTACTAGCCTACAGACTAATGACACTCTTAGTGTTATGACCCCGGATTTCTCGCACAGAGAAGAGGAAGAACTGCAAAGAGCCACTCTCCGTGCGAAACCCAAGACTATCCTGTCTAAGGATCAGCCTTTAGAGTTCAATGGTGGAAGAATCACGTACAGGGATGGAGTCATATCCCTACAACAAAAGGGACAAGCCAAATATCAACGTACAGCATCACAATTCAGATTAGTAGAGGAGGAAAGGCAGGGAGGTGGTGATGGAGACGTACAAGGCAAGGCAGGGCGACTTTAAGGCAAAACAAAAAGTTGCTAGTGTCCGTACGCACAGAATTAGGATCACGTGATTATATCACGTGACCTGCTGACTTAGGCCTGTGCGGGGTATATCATCATAGATTTGCTCGATCCAACTTCTATCAATCGTATCACTCTTTTGAATCTATCTGCACCTGCGTTTTTCGACTATTGTGATATCACAAGATCCTATCTACTTGTCTTTGCACAGAGATAGCCCATTCAACAACTATACATAATCTGTAATAGTACTATAGCCGTAATTTACATACATAATATGTAAAACAGCCAATAGCATAGACCTTCAAATAGACTTAGTAATTTATGCCCTTTATAAATTACTATTAACTGTACTACGGCGTAATATCTACTTACGGTAACTAAACGTACTACAGGGCACCTCTGCTACTTCTCATACGGCTCACGTGATTACTACGTCGCTGTAGGTACGGATCGTAGTACGTTAGATTAGCCACCCTGAGCTGCTGTCATTGGCTGCCGTATGGGTTGAACCGATATAAGGTCATATATGGGGGGCTTTTTCCTCACTCGCCCAGCAGCAAAGCTCCGCCCAAAGCGTCACCAAGGTCCAACGGCGGCTTTGCAGCCTTTCTTCGTGGTCCTCGCGATCAAAACCCACTTTGTTAAAAATAATTGAAACACCACCATTTCACCCAACCACATTCGCGAAGACAAAACAAAGCAAATGCTTTTGATACACCCGAGAACCCCATGCTTCCATATTTACACATCACCCTAACTAAACACACCAAGAAACTGAAACACAAATGAAAAAAAAGGAAACGGATATAATCACCATACGCCAAATCCCCATGCATTTATCTCTACAGATAAGCCATCCAGAGCGGATCCGTCAACGCCAATTTCTGCGGATGCACCGCCTGTGCCACAAGATCAACCATAGTTTGATTGGCCGGCAAATTCGCTCCACTGGGCAAACTTCCAATACTCGTCGCCCTCTTAACCACGAGGTCACTGTTCGTCTGTACACTCTCCCTCAGAACATCCGAATTTAGTGGCTTCTGCTGACTCGTAAACCAGTGATTCATCTCGTCGCGCATGAAGATGGCGAGCTGCATTTCGAGTTCGCCCTCAGGTTCGATCAAGCATCGAGCGACAGTCATAACGGCCGAGGCAAATATGCCTTCGAGGTTTAGCGGGCCCATGAGTGTTTGAAGATTGGGCGTCAGACGGAAGGGAACGGGCTCGTTGTTGTGCAGAACGGGTTTGCCGACGGCCATGCTCGGGATCAATTCGGAGCCCCAGACGCGGCCGCTGCTGCGGGAGATGCTGAGTTTGTGCGGGTAGCGCGTGTTCATGTGCATGACGTAGGTCATGAATGTGAGAGCTGCAAGCTGGTACGAGAATGTGCGGCGGAAGAGCCAGAAGTCGGCAAAGGTTGGGTAGGTGGCTCGGAAGTAATCGAGAATGACTGTCTGCGGGACGTATTTTTCTTGTACGGCAGCAAATGTCTCCAGACGAATGCTATTGGCGTGTTCTGGGTTCTTCTGCTGCAAATCGTTGGTATTTGATGTTTTTTCAGATGGCTCAGAGACTCGACTTACCGGCTGTAGTGCTCTGAGCTTCTCAATGCTGAACAGAACAGGTTCATCCTTGTTCAGCCCATTCCTCCTACAGTAGTCTTCGAAAATACCCTGCATGTTAATGTACGATGCATCGTCCTGAACCATTCGCACACTCGGTGTGATGGGTACCATGAGTGGGAGGTGGAACTGGAGATTCCGCCTACGGCTCTCCTTCCGCTTGGCCAAAATTCCATTGAAGATCCTAAACAGTTGCAAGATTCGTTCCTCTCGCCTTGAGCTTCTAGCAGCAGGAAACTGAACCGCGAAGGAGTGTATGCTACCGTCATGGCCACGAATCTTGAGTCGGCGATGGCATATGCCAATGCCACGTACAAGATCAACATCAGGCAAGAATCGCTCAATCCGAACAAAGTCGGAGTTCTTGTCACGGTGCTGCAAATATTGTCCGGGCACTTCCACATCATCGAATTTGAGGAAACGGAACTCGTTGAGCTGGTGCGTGTAGCTTTCCAAGGGTACTACAAGCTTCCTACGATCGAGCCTCTCCTCGAAGCGATTCCTCCAAATACGAAGCTTTTGAATGTACTCGTACATGGTGGGTTTGTGTGCAACGAAGTCGTGTTCGAATGCTTTGCGGATGTGTGGCGGGAGAACAGACTCAGCAAACCGAGTGATGTTGGCCTCGGTCGAAGGCGGTAGGCGAATCTCTTTAGCGTAGAAGCTAGGTTGGCGGCCGACGTATGAGAGACCGTCGTTCAGCAGAGCCACAATGAGCCTGTACGCATCTTCATCAGGAGGACACTTGAAGTTTTTCTGGATTTGGTCGAGCATAGTCTCCATGGACAGTGCAAGTAGAGGAAAAGCAGTCTTAAGAATAGAACTAATCTCCTCAACGTGATCCCATGGTTTCTTGACAGTAGGTGTGATGGTGTCTGCAGTGCCTTCTTCGTTGCCTTCTGCCTTGATGGTACCATTGGAAGTCCCATTCGCCGCTGGTTTGACATCTCCGTTGGCAGATGCTGGACGATTAGCGCCAGAAGCAGAACCAGGTCGGGCGTCTGGGGATCCTTGCTTCTGGGCGGGCGAACCTTGAGTCGAGGATTGTTGCTTCGCCTTGGCAGCTTTTTCTCGAGCTTCTTTAGCCTCATTTCCTTTTTTCAACACGGCCATGTCCTCTCTCGTCGTCCTGAGGTGGCAGTACAGAGCCTGCGGGTATGTCTTGGCTAGCTTGGCAAGGATCTGTCGCGCAATCGCTGCTTCCGGGCGGGTCAAACTATTGAGTAGCTGTGGAACGTAAGTAATCCAGTACCATGCAGGTGTATCTCCCTTGAACTCCTCGAACTTCTCCCCCAATCTTCGTTCGGCATTATCCAGACTGAGCAACCACAGCACTCGGCCGAGCAGTTTCCTGGACTTGGCATTCTTAAACTGACTCGCAGCTTCCAGATAGCAGCTCAATGCAGCTTCTGCCTTGTCCAGATTAGACGGGTCTTCCTTGAAGAGCATGTCGTTGTATCGGCCCCACTCAGCCCAAGCCTTGGGCAGTTTGATGTCAAAGAAGAGAGCACTGCCGAATGCATCGTTCGCTTCGGTTTTATGCCCCAGTTTCGCCAGGAACATGCCTTTGAGTGTATAGAATTCCGCCTTCTGCTGAGCGCCAAAGTAGTTGAGGTTCGTGTTGTTGATAACATCCAGGCCGTTGTTGAGTTCCGTGCGATTTTGATAATGACATTTAGCTTGCTCGCGTAGTTTGAGGAAGGCTTCTTGAATCTCAATGTTGGGAAGCGTGTATATACGACTGAGCTGTTGAATGCAGACATCGGGAAGGTTATGCTTTCGTGCAACATGGGCGAACCTATTTATTATCCAAGCGGTTTCGTGATAACCGCGGTAGGCAAACGAGTTACCGCTCGCATTGTTCTGGTTTGGTGGCAAGAGTTGCAGATATACACTATTAATGAGCTGAAAGATGTGTTGCCGCCATGTAACCAGATCTTGCCATGCATTGATATCGTCCCAGAAGTTTGGTAAGCGGTCACGCCAGGTGCTAAGAAGCAACTTAAGTTCTTGAGATTTGTGGTCGAGATTAGCCGTGGTTGTTGTCGCAAGGCTCTGGCAGATAACGCTCGCGTCGTGTAGCTCAACCAGCTGTTGGAAATGCTGCAAGATTGGGATATGGGCTTGAGTGATGCGACGCGGGAGCTGGTGCCACTTCCTAATGGACAACTGAATCGATTCATCACAAAGCCTGTGGAATTCCGGCTGAGTCTCTGTCTTTGCATGAAGTTTCAACAGAGACATGAAAGTCTGGAAGAAAACACGTCGGGGTGTAGGGGCGTCACTAACGGCCTTGATGATCGAGTCGAGCTGCTCCCGCTGTTCAACATTCTGCCAGGCTTCGAAATGCCGCCATGTTGCCTCCAAGTACAAGTCGTTGAAGTTCTCGTGTTTGGCAAAGTCGCTGAGAACCTCCCATTGTTGAAGCTTCTGAGCACATATAACCCAATGGTCCTCCCACAACGAGTATTCACCAGTGGAGAACGGTAGAACAGAAGTCCGGGCTTTGATCTGCGCTGCCTCATACATCTGTTGCGCTTTATCCCATATTCCACACTGTTCGTAGGAAAGTGCAGCATTGCTCTCGATGAATTGGCATCGTCGTCGCCAAGTACCGTAGAAAAGATCATCTTCTTGCAAAGTTGAGTAGATTTCCAGAAGAGCGTCTAGATTGCTCTCTCGAGTTTTCTCAGTGTCGACGATTGGGGTGATGGCAGAGTCTTCCATATAAACTGCTCCCGTATACCAAGCATTGTACGTTCGTGCCAAGTACTTCATGATGTGAGGCGGAAATTTCACGCGTGGCCGAGCATGCACGATGGCGTCCAGCATACTCGAGACACAGTTGGGCCGCTTGTCGATCTGGCGACTATGGTAATCCTTTGTGAGCAACTGCACAATGCCTTTCTCCAAATCGGTCTGATCATCCTTCGTCAAGGCAGTCCAAGCAAGTGGGAAGAACGCAACCCAGATGTCGTGTGCAAGGTTGTCGTTGGTATGCTGCAAATGTCCGAGCGGCTCGAAAATGTCACGTATTTTGACATCTCCGAGCTGGTTACAAAATCGTCGATGACTGTTGATCAGAGTCTCGAGTTCGTCGTCTACCATAACATCTGTTATCCTCGGGTCTTTGGAATAAGTCCCGAAGACCATGCTCGGCAGCAATAACTTAAAGTCTTCGGCATGGAGTTGAGCAGGAGCATTCATTTCCACAGAACCGAACATTAAGTGGATAACTTGGGCGAGCCAATAGCTGTCATGAAGAGTATCCCAATTTTGAGAAGCCAGAACATAGCTGAGTCTACTCGACGCGGTACGACTTAAACTCTTGTCGAAGATGGTCATATATCGGTTGCGCATCTCAACATCCTGCGCGCGCGTTCCTATCAAAAACGCATGTTCCATTCGCACGGTGAGCTCTGATCGGGTGATTTTGGCATCTTCATAGATCCGGATGACTAGGTCCAGAAAGCGGGTCAGAAGGGAGGTATCTGATCGGGACTCGAATAGTAGCATCTTGCTGAGCACAGCCGTCTTCTCCTTAAGAGTCGGCACGGGTTCGGTAGAGTGGAAGATCCAGTTTTCGACAAGATCGAGGATCTTCATGCATACTGTGTTGCTCTGAGAACGTTCGACCAATGATGCTAGTACACTAAGATAAGGACGACGGTTCTCGCCAAGCTCGTTCATCCGCGTTGCCAGAATGTCGACGGCCTTGAGAATCAAATCAGTCTGCACTTCAATCTCTTTCGGATCCGTGGGTGGATTGGCTCCATCAGGACGCATTCCGGGAGGAGCTCCAGGTTGGCCGGCCGGCCCACTGTGCGCGGCAAGGTGGTCCTTAGCCATCTTTCCTTGGAAGGCCTTCATGATCTGTGGGATGTGCTGATCGATCTCCTCCGGCCGCTTCTGACAAAGCGTCCACAGAATGTTTATGGCACAGGTATAGGAGCTATTTGAGAGAGCCTCAGTAGCTATCGCACCGAGGAAGTTGACAAATTCGGTGGATGGCGTATCTTCAGTAGTACCCTCCTCGTCCGTGACCGGTTCGGGCATGACGTCCAGGATGCGTTTGAGAATGGGCTGAAGATTAGCTGACCCGTCCTCGTGTTCGTCTGCGGCGTGCAGGCTCGCTTGTATATCCGCATTTTCGGATCGGATAGGCTTATCCAGGATTTTTTGAAACTGCTGCACACGTTGGAGCACCCAATCATCCGACTTGACGTTAACAATGACTTTCACAATCTGAAGTGTATTGATCATGCGCGTATTGAACGCTTCCGCCTTCTCCTCTTGCTTCATTTCCGTGAGAAGGATTTCCTCAATCTTCTTGGTGAGCATGACGTCCAGGTCGAGGTCGCTCCAGAGGCGTGGTGAGAGCAGATCGTGGAGCAGCTGCACAGCCTTCTTGCAGATTTCGGCAGGCTGCTGCGTGGTCGTAGTCGTTACAACTGCGTCCTTGGGCTTTGGTGTCGCTACAGGGTAACGCTCGGGGAGATATGCAATGAATTGGATCAAATACTTGATCAAAACCATTCGGATGCCCGGTTGTGCCACGAACCCCTTAGGTAGATGCCCAGGTGAGACAATTGACCCATCAGCTTTCCTCTTAAAAGTTTGCGGCGATTGCGAGGCGCGCTCTATAAAGCCACTCGACTCACTGGCAGTCTGCTCCTCCCAGGTCCGGATCAAGCTAATCAGATTCAAAGCTAGCTTTTTTGCTTCGGTTGATGGATTTGGTGGTTGGGCGATCTTCGAAAGTGCTGTGATGATGATGGATGAGAGCTGGTCTCGGGCCTCGTAGAAAAGTTCCGGATGTCTAACCAAGAAATTAAAGATGCTCATGAGCTGTTGCAAATTTGAGCTCTCTTCCGACAAAATCTTCCGAGGAATCTGTGCCCATCTCGGTATACCTATCTTTGGGTCTGTGCTGCCCATTCTCTTCTTCAAAACTGGCGCACAAAGCTCAAGCGCCTGCATCACTAATGATCTACCTTCATTCTGGTGGGCTTTGAGAAGCGCCTGGTAAACCTGGGTCGCAATCTTTACAGGCGTGTCGTAAACTGCGATGAAGAATGCGATCAGAACGTAGGCAGCGTATTTGTTGATAATATCTTCAAGCTTGATGTAGTTCCAAGCAAACTTGATGACATCTTTGCGTGCTTCGTTGACCATAGACGAGTGGTGCTTTAGGAGCAGAGCAGTAAGCTGAAGAAGCTCCATCCTTGAGTGATCAACGCCGAGTTGGGCCGTTTCTTCAGACGTGTCGGTAGTCGCCTGGGGTGTCCATAGTCGTTTATGTATTGTGTCTGTCATCGCGCGATCCATGAACTTCGTTCCCCTGGCCTGTCCAAACAGCTGGTCCCAGTTGCGCTTCACATCCATAGCGAAGATAGGGTTGACAATATATCTGAAAATGAAGGTCTTGGCCTTCTGCGACGTGGTTCGGCCAATATAAAGGTCTATGCACTTGTGGACCAGAGTTTTCCAGTATTCAACCGAATGGTTCGAGATCATTTCGTTGTAGATAAAATCGAACAGGAGTGGCGAGGATTTCAGCTCCTCGGATGTAGCGGCATCAATCAGTTCGAAGAAGAAGTCCAAATTGCTCGGATCATGGGTGAGGTAAGTTGTGAAGACAGCCATAATTTGCTCACCAGCTTGCTCTGTCGCCAGTCGTAGTTCCGCATCAATCGAGTTATTCCGCAGCTTCTTCTCCAACGACTTTGCGGCTTCGAGCAAAGACTTCCGAAGGCTCTCGTTAGACACCAACCACTTCTTTGTTCCATCGAACTTGCTCATAGCATAAGCGATGTGAATGGCATTCAACTGCGCCTGACACTTCTCCTTGTCTGTTCCCTCAAAGTCGAATGACCCAACGAATTTCGGGACGTCTTTCATGACCTCCTTACGTAAAGCATCTCCTGCTTCATTTTCGAGGAGTTGGGCAAAGAAGCGACCCTGAGTCTGATCTTTCAGGTTCGGAGAGAAATGGTCCCAGGCGTCTTTGGGATACATGCAGAGATACTTGATGAGTGGATCTCTGAATGGGCTGTAGTGAGTACGTCGGAGAGATGTCTCAAGTTCGATGACCTTCTCGGTGATCGGTTTGAGAAACTGTCCCGCAGCAGCAGGAAGAAGGTGGAAGACATTGAAAATTCCGGTAACAATCTTCATTTTCGGATTTTGCTCAACCATGGTGAAGGAGATTTTCTGCAGAGTAACAGGATCGGCGATGCTCTTAAGATGATCTAAAAGTCGGATACCAATCTCCACCTTAAAGTAGTTGGTAAGAAGTTTGAGAAGGCGAGCAAGACCATCGAGATTTTCCACTGTGAGCTTTCGCGGATCCTGAAGGTTTATCAGAATCGGTCGCAGTCCGCTCTGCAGTACATCTTTGGGTAGCTTGCTTGAAGCCGAGATCACTCCAGATAGACCAAGGTTTGCAGCTTCGATGACCTCCGGAGACTTGGAGTAAAGACACTTGAAGAACACAGCGATGATCCTCAGGAAGGTTTGATTCGGGGGTACTGTGTTGAATTCGGGAAAGCTCTGTGCTGTGGACAAAAGTCGGATACAAGCAACGCGAAGTTTGACAATGTGATCCGCATTTCGTTGTTCAAAGGGCTTGGTGGCAAGTCCCTCATCATCGGCATCGGCCAATGCCAGAGATTCCATCAATAGTCGAGTGAGCTGTTCGTTGAATTCTAAGATGTTGTTCTTGAGTTTCAAACAGAACGTAATGGCATCGATATACGCTATTTGGATGCCAAATGGAAGAGCTCGCAAAGGCTTTGTCCATATGGGTATGACCAGCCTGTCCTTCACAGGCATGATGAGCTCATGGACGCCAAGACCAGTAACCTCGGAAAGGACATGGAATGATTTCTGTGTCGCATCCCGGACGTTCTTGTTCATGTGCGACAAGTCGCCCACCAACTGAGCGCACAATTTAAAAAGAGGGTGTTGTCCTTTTTCGTTCTTCTCGTAGTCTTCTTTTGACGTCTTCTCGTAACACCGTCGAATTAGATCTTCCAGCAGTCCCTCAGCTTGTACACGAGTTTTCGAATCGAGATCAACTGGCATGTCCTTCATTACGAAGTTAAGTGCCCTAATGAGCTCAAAGTGGCGGTTCTTCATCCACTGTGTCCCCAGACCCAGCTTCTTCGTAAGAATTCCAATCCCGCGGGTCCCTCCAGACTTCATGAACCAGTCGTCAGCGTGACAATTGTGACAGAACGATTTGGAAAGATCCTCGAAGAACGGAAAGCGATCTAGCTTATCCTGGCCTCCGAATATGGCTTTTGCGGTATCGCGCATCGTAAGTAGTGCTTGCTCGGCAGCATCCCTCACTGCTGCGTGGTCGGATGCCAGCGAATCGCCGATGGCTTCTGATATGACGTCGCTTTCAATGGTGATTGGGCCTTCCCCAGAGTTGACCTCGAATGGTTTGCTCTTGTGCTTCAGATATGCGAAATGGCTCCCGAGCTCCAGTAATGTGAAATGTCGCGCAAGGTTTGTCACCAATGCCTCAGCATCAGCTTTCAGATCAGGTATCGATACTGCGAAGATGCACGCCTTCAGTAGTTTCTTCATAGTTTCTTGCTCGACACCTTTCTTTACGATCGACTTTTCACGTTCGGAGATTGTCAAGATATCGATGCCAACATCGTACTTCTTGTTCACCAAATCGTTCGCTTGGAGTCGGACCAGCTGCGCAAAATCTTCAGGCAGGCTGTCAAAGCCGACCATCAATTTGGTGTGCGCAGTTATGAGGCGCAAGGCTTGTTGTTTGTGAAACACATCCGACTTCTTCGCTGCTGGCAGCTTTGGTACTTCGTGCAGTTTCGCGATTGCTGTGTCGATACCGATGGCAGCCGGAAATGCGCGATCCTTGGTAGAACCAATTAGGCGGATGTCAATGGAGGATTGATCATCCGAGTATTGTTTGAAATCCAGCTCCGGAGGACCTGTTATAAACTTACGATTCCGTCCACCAAGTTTTCCAAGAATTCGCATGGTGGTATGAGCATGGAAATGGCTATATGGATTCGGTTTGAGATGCTCCCAAAGGGCAGCCATCAACTCATCTATCACCGGCGCCATGATTGGGTCCAGGTAGTCGGCTGTCAGGTTATCAACACAAAGCTCCAGGGTGCGGAGGCCTTGACCGACAAGTTCTGATCCTGCCCGTAGAGCTACCACTAAAGGTCTCATCAGATAGCTAAGGTGTGGCAAAAGATTGCTCAGTCGCGCTGGAACAGTGAGTGATAGCTCGACAAATAGATCTCGCTCGGCCGGCTTGCGCGCTGTAACAAGAAGGTTGTTCAGAACGTCGAGCAACATCTCCAATAGGGGCAAGATTTCCTTGTAGAGATGCTCGAAACGACCGCCGCCGATACTTCGAAATAGCGACCGTAGCAGAAGGAAGTAATTCATGGGCTCTTCTGCTGTCGTAGAAAGCTGTATGGACTTTGTGATGATTTTGCCAACATGGGGTAGCAGAACCTGCTCGTTTTGGGCGGAAAATAATGTGACCGCCATAAAGGAGAGCTTGAATAGCCGGAGCAGAATAGAAGACTTCTTGACGTCCGCCGTGCCCACTTCCTCTATGCGATCCATCAGGAACTGTAGCAGCATTCCAGCAAAGCTAGGTGACGTTGCTTCGCTTGCAAGCAGGAACTGTGGTACGTGCAGCAACGCAGGATGATCAAACATCATGTCGTATAGGTGAGGTATCTCGGACGAGAATACTTCGTGGAAAGTGGCCGGATCGATATGGTGAAATACGGTCGCGAACGTTTCGAGCAACTCCTTCTCTTCCTTC
Organism: Pleomassaria siparia CBS 279.74; assembly: GCA_010093715.1. NCBI lineage: Eukaryota > Fungi > Ascomycota > Dothideomycetes > Pleosporales > Pleomassariaceae > Pleomassaria > Pleomassaria siparia. The sequence goes on from MU005787.1 coordinate 218,029, forward strand.
CCACTTGTCATCATGTGTTGATTTGCCATGAGGTCGCCTGGGGACAGGGCTTGCGCATCTGAGCTCGGTTTTTCGGACCCATAGTAGCGGAAAACCTTTGCGCCTTCGCGAAACAACTTGATTAGAACCTCGACCTCTTCAGCATTATATCCATAAGAGACCTCGTGCCAATTCGCGGACGCATTTGCAACATCGATTTCGTCCTTAATCTTGGCAGGGTTGCAGGCGCGAAGCTGGTAAAACAAGTTCTTCAGCCCGTGAAGAAGGTTTTTGAAGAGAAACTTGTTGTCTGCAATTGGGTCGGAGCTCCTGTCGCGCGGATTCGAAGTCTTGATAGGCGTCGCGTTGAAAATATCAATCTCATCCCAGTCCGGCGGTTGGTCCTTGTCCGCCATGTGGTTCTCCGGAAGCGCGTCGATTGAAGGTTGGCTATACTGCGCTGAGAGTTTGACTGCATTATGATATTGGCGGTTCATGGCCGCAAATTTGTCACCAATGGCGTTCAAAATCATGATCAAAAAGTACCGCGCATCTTCCTTCGGCTCCAATTTCGCTATGCACTCTGCCATATTGAGAAGCAATTTGGCGCTCATCGTCTGGAAGCTGGTCCCTGGAAAGTTATCATGGAGATTCTTAGTATAGACTTCAACGGTCCGCCGGATCTGCTCCTTGGAGAGAGAATCTCGCAAATGATGAATCAGATCAGCAAGCATGCTGTATGCGAGTGGCCGCATAGTCTCATATACCGTGAGTCCATCGCCGATTAAGGTCCGTTCGTCCAGAAGCTCGTCAATTTTTTTCAGGAAAATTTTCCTAAAGTTGAAGTTGATGATGTGACGAATAGCAACAAGGAGCTCCTTTCTCGCTCCAGACTTCTCTCGGGGACAGTCTTTCAACAGCCGCACCACAATATCCGGTAGCGTGGGGAGGAAATCGTTGAGCTGTTGCGCATACACCCTGAGCAGGTACGCAAGAAAGCTCATCGTCTTAACTTGAGCGGTAATGAAGTCGCCAAATGCAGCTCGATTCCGAATCTCCTTGCTAACACCTGTGAAGATCTTGCCCTGCGCTTCGGCCTCCTGATGAGCCTTTTCCTGAGGTTTAGCCTGGAGCAAAAGTACGTTCTTGATAAGTGGAACGAAAAGTTTCACGTTCTTGTTCACAACGTTCCGGTAAGCCTGGAAGAGAGAGACCACGATGATAGGGCACTCGGCCAGAACCTTGAACGATTGCATCCCCTTCAGCAGCATGCGAGTCTGCTGTTGATCCGATCCAATATCCCCAGTGGGGCCAGATGTTAATGCCATTGCGGGCGAGGCTGGTCGTGGTGACTGTGAGTATTGGTAGTTGTTTGGTGTGGATGGAACGCCTGGCAAGGCGGGCGTGGGCGCCGGATTATCGAATGTGTCCTTCACCGCCTGCTCCATCGTCTCAAACATCTCTTGGATAAGGTCCAAAAATGGCTGCACCCGGTCCGCGAGCGCCTTCGTTTGGTGGCGCTGAAAGTCCATAATCGTCTTCATGCAAAGAACAGCGTTGTCTTCGTTCTCTATCTTAACCATGCTCATAAGTTTATCCACGATATTTGCGGCGTGAGGCTCGACCGCCTCGACAGGGTTCATCGGCAGTCGGTGGAGGATTTCCAGAACACAGTTTCGTATCCGCTGTGAAAATGGTTAGACGTGCGCAATTTGCAGGGAAAAGAAAACGCTCACCTGCTCGGGAGATGTGGATATGAAGACAGGAGGTCCGTCTAATATCTTCAGAAACACTGGAACGAGATGGCTCAAGAACGCGCTGTAATGTGGTCCTTGACAATAACTCTCGATGCTGTCGCGGATATCGACAGCTACAGTTCCCTTCACTCTGAGATCTAGAACAGATGTGTTAGCATCTGCATGTCCTATGCCATGAGTTTGTATTCCCTCCATCACAACTGTCCCAAATAACAAGGTCCCTCACCTGAATTTGGGTCGTCCAGCTTCGAGGCCATCGCCTCATAATCGCGGATGGCTGCCATGTTTGCGTTTCGCACAGCTCCTTGCTGACCCTCAAGCTTCCTGAGGACTGAGTAAGTCGAATTCACTCGGTATGAATATATTCGACTAGTCTTGTATGAAACCAGGCGTCGAGGGAGTGCGCATTGGTTGGCGAGCTAGGTCGCAGTCGCAAATAGTTCTAAAGCCGTGGCCGCCGTGAAGATTGAATATTAATTTGTGAAAAGGAGGGTAGAGGCTACGGAGCCCTAAGTATGCATTACAATCATTAGCTGGGAAAGAAGGCGGTGGTGGAGAGGCGGTCGCGTCCGAGGGTGGTGAGTGCTGTGAGTCGCGATGGAGCTCTCGCGACAACTTTGATTCATGCGAGGGCTTCGGCCAAACTATGAACGCTTATCTCAGCATAAAACGGCGGGAGCTAGCGTGTAATATATTGCTGATTGGGCGTTTGAAGCCGGGGATCGGGTTAGAGGAAGATATAAGCTTTTAAGCGAAGTCGCTACCAACCCAATGAACATTCACTCCTCAACAGTTAATCCGTGTCTACTGTGTAGACCATCACGACATGTGCTCTAGGAAAATTTGTGGTTTTTTGTCATCCAATGCCACGTCTTCCAAAGGGCTTCCACACAATGCACCACTATATGTAACGACAAGACACCTGCATTGTATCAAAAAAAAACTATACCTAATATGTTCCCTTTCCAGCATAAAGTTGCAAATCAGCGATAGAGAGATTAAACTATACACGAAGAAGACCTGATCTTCAACGATAGTCCTGCCTCTCCTAGCAATTTTCGAGACGAAATACACTCTTTCCCATAATGTGTGGGTCATTCACAAGTGAAGTACTTACAAACTAGTAAAACTTCACGAGAATGTTTACGTGAGTACATGTTTCTAAATATTCTCTAAGCACCAAAGGGTACATCACATAGATCCTCGTGTAGAGGATAATAACCATGCATCCTGTCCAGACCCCTATGTAGAAAAGAGCCAGAAAAATACAAATCGACCACGCCCAAGAAAGCTTTTCCGACCTCATTTTCTAGCAACCCCTCTGTCTCAATCTCTTGTGTTCATCTACGCCACCCACCTCCTCGCACTCCTAAACATTCTGCTCCATGGTCCAAACTCACCCCACTCCTCCATCTTACCGCTAGGAATATAACTCGCCACCTCTCTCAGGATAGTACGTTCGGGATGTGGCATAAGCGCCAACACCCGTCCGTCTTTACTCCTCACGCCCGCAATACCTTGCGGGCTGCCGTTGGGATTGAAGGGATACTTCTCCGTTGGTGTGCCGTAGTTGTCAATATACCTCACGCTGATGAGACCCTCACTCTGCAGCGCCTCTGGTGTAGCCGAGGAAGCGAACGAGGAAGGGAACTGCGCACGACCCTCACCGTGAGCGGTGACAATGGGGAGGGTAGATCCGTTCATGCCGTGTAGGAAGACACTAGGTTCCCGATTGGGACCCGGAGGATCGACGACTTCGACCATGCAGACGCGCGCTTCGTACTGCTCGCTCTTGTTTCGCTCAAAGCTGGGCCAGAGATCGGCGCCGGGGATGAGCTCCTTGAGCTTAGAGAGGAACTGGCAGCCATTGCACACGCCGAGGGCGAAAGTGTCAGGTCGCTCAAAGAACTTCTGGAATTCTGTTCGTGTGTTGGGATGAAGTAGAACAGACTTAGCCCAACCTTGACCTGCGCCGAGGACGTCACCATATGAAAAGCCGCCGCAAGCTGCGAGGCCGACGAAGCCTGCCAGAGAAACTCGCTCTGAGATGATATCTGTCATGTGGACATCGATGGCGGAGAAACCGGCCATGTGAAACGCAAATGCCATTTCGGACTGTCCATTGACGCCCTCTTCGCGCAGGATAGCGACACGAGGCTTTGAGGTGAACGCAGAAGAAATGGAGGCTTTGAACGGGAGAATGGTGTCCTTGGGATTGAAAGTAAGATTGTAGGATAGACCGGGGTCTTTGTCATCCAGAATGTTTGCAAATTCCAGATCGGCACACTCGGGGTTATCGCGCAGCCGTTGAAGTTGGTATGAGGTGGCTGCCCATCGTTGTTGAAGCGCTTGTCGTGTATTCCTGTACACAATCTTCGAACCATGCGCAAAGGAGATGCTTTGTTTTGATGATTCTGGGATGCGGCCAATCTTTTTGATCATTCCGGGAGGTGGTCCGCAGGTGGCAAAGCACCGGTTGAACTCTACTTCGTGCTTTTTCTTCACTTGAAACACGGCGCCTAATTCTTCGTTGAAGAGGGTTTCGATGATATCCTTGGTGTCACTTGATCGAGCAATACCATCTAGCATGATTTCCAGTCCACATCGACCAGCGAACATCATTTCCGTAAGTGTCGTGAAGAGACCGCCGTCAGATCTGTCATGGTATGCCAACACGATGCCCGACTCGTGTAGCTGTTCTACAGCATCGAAGTAGTCTTTAAGAATATCCGCATCGTAGACGTCGGGCGCTTCGTCTCCCACTTGACTGAAGGTCTGTGCCAAAGCGGACCCTCCTAGATTCTTTTTGCCTGCTGCCAGGTCGACAAACATCAACACTGTCTCGCCAACATCCTCTAATCGTTCAAGTGCAGGGGTCCATGTCCGATCGATACGGTCGACTGGTGCAAATGCGGTGATTACTAGTGACATTGGTGCTGTGACCTCCTTTGCCGCGTTTGTCTCAGGATCTTTCCATTTCATCTTCATACTCATCGAATCCTTGCCAACTGGAATGGATATTCCTAATCGTGGACAAAGATCTAGTCCAATGGCCTCAACTCCTTGGTACAAGGCAGCGCCTTCACCCGGGTGACTACTGGCTGACATCCAATTTGCAGACAAGCTGACTCTGGACAGTCGGTCAAAAGTACTAGCAGCCGCGAGATTCATTAGCGACTCTGCAACTGCCATCCTAGCGGATGCTGCGGGAGAAATAAGTGCAAGGGTCGGCTTTTCACCCATTGCCATAGCCTCCCCTGTCTTGACGCCCGCCACCAATGACGTTGCTGTCACCGAAACATCTGAGACGGGAATCTGCCATTTGCCAACCATCTGGTCACGAACGGTGAGCCCACCCACAGTTCGGTCTCCAATCGTTATGAGGAAGGACTTTGAGCCCACGGCTGGCAGTGTGAGTACTCGATCCGCGGCCTCATCGATGAGTCTATCGTTTGGTGTCTTAGGTAGGTACATTGACAAGCTACTATCGAATGGAGGTAATCTGAGTTTTCGAGATTCTACGATCCGGGACATCTTTGGCGGCTTTCCAAATAGAATCGGCATTGGAAGATCAATGGGTTTTGGAGTATCCTTCGAGTCTCTGTCTGTAAGAGTGAGATGTTGTTCCGCTTTTGCTGTGCCCACCACGGAATAGCCACACCGTTCGCGATGACAGATTCGTTTAAAAGTATCGAGATCATCAGGTCCAACTGCTAGCACATAACGTTCCTGGGCTTCGTTGCACCAGATTTGCAGTGGGCTCATTCCTTTATCAGCACTGTCGATCTCTCGCAATTCGAACACGGCACCGAGTCCCGAGTCATGAACTAGCTCGGGAAGTGCATTGGAAAGGCCGCCGGCACCGACATCGTGGATGAACAAAATGGGGTTCTTATCGTCCATTGAACGGCAATGGTCGATGACTTCTTGCGCTCTTCTTTGAACTTCGGGGTTGCCTCTCTGAACGCTAGCGAAATCTAGGTCGACTTTGCCTTCGCCAGACTGTACGCTGGAAGCCGCACCACCACCAAGGCCGATGAGCATAGCCGGACCACCAATAACTAATAGATGTGATCCAGGAGGCACGATGTCTGGCTTTTTGATTGCATGTTGAGGTCTGACCGTGCCGACTCCACCAGCAAGCATGATAGGCTTATGATATCCACGAATCTCTGTCTCTTTCTCGTTTGTGAACACCTTCATGAGCAATGTCCTGAAATATCCGGTGGTGCACGGGCGACCGAATTCGTTGTTGAAGGCTGCGCTCCCTAGGGGTGCTTGCAACATGATGTCCAGAGCGCTTGCAATGTGGGCTGGCTTTCCGACATCTCTAAGTTCCCACGGACGGTCAAATCCAGGTATGAGGAGGTCAGACACGGTGAACCCGGATAGGCCAGCTTTCGGCTTCGAGCCACGGCCTACCGCACCCTCATCTCGAATTTCTCCACCTGAACCAGTCGCAGCACCAGGAAAGGGTGAGACTGCCGTTGGATGGTTGTGCGTTTCTACTTTACAAAGAATATGCACTGCTTCTTTCGTTCCGGTCCATTCTCCTGTGATGTGGCTGGGTGCCCAGAAGCTTGCTTCCTCGCCCTTTAGAACCGCTGCGTTGTCGCTGTATGCGCTGACTACGTCCTGATGGTTCTTTTGTTGAGTGTACCGAATCATGCCGAACAATGAGTTGGGCTTACGCATACCATCGATCGTAAAGTCTGCATTGAATTGTTTGTGTCTGCAATGCTCCGAGTTGACCTGAGCGAACATGAATAGCTCCACATCAACGGGGCCCCTCTTCAGCTCTTGCGTGTATGCCTCCACAAGATAATCAATCTCAGATTTGTCCATTGCCAAACCCAACTCCTTGTTTGCATGATCTAGTGCTGCATGTGGACTGCTATATTCCTCAAAGCTAATGGTCGTTGCGGGCGCTGGATAATTTTCGTTGAAGATGAGGTTGAGATCGGGGGCCTGACGACTGATGGTCTGGGTCATTCGGTCATGGAGCGCATCTGCATTCGGGATCGAGTCTGCTTCGAGAGGCTTGTCGAAGGTCGCTGCAATAACCATTCCGCGCTCGATACGCTTCACTGACTCCAATGTACATGTTCGCGCGATCATAGAAGCCAGCGAGCTCCAGGGTGATATAGTTCCTGCGCGTGGGGATACGTAGAAAAGGACGGTGTTGTCGTCCCGCGGCGCGCCATTGCGGTTGACTGCATCTACGAGTGTTTGAGATAGACGATCGTGACTGTCTGGGAATTCGCCGTAGTGCAATATTTGCTCGAGCGTCTTCTGTTCCTTGTCATTGAGCTCATCGATGGGGTTGACGAAGTGAACCCAAATGGCGACAACCTGAGTTGCTCCGATTTCTTGGGCGAGACGCTTCAATCGAAAGTCGGAGAAGGCCAACGAGCCGGGCACAATGAGGAACGGATCTGCCATAATGATTAACTGTTTAGAGTAGACACAACTGGACGCAGTAAGACGCGCCGTGAAGCGTGAAGCGTGAGGCGGGGAGCGTGCATGGCGGGGAGAAATTTTTGGACCCCTCATTTACGTAGTGAGATCGTGGCGCATGGTGTGGCAGTGACTTATGATTTCCGTCGCTCTGATTGGTCGTTTTGCGTAAGGGACATTGTCAGATGCAAGATGGTAGGAGATATAAGATCTACATGAAATAACGAGCAAGACTGTTTCATCGATAGAGCGTCCTACTTAACCGCTAGTACTCCTCGCTCTTCAGCTGGGTGATTTAATCGCTTTCGAATCCATCATCCTCCCATGGGCCTTCCTCTTCCAAGGCATCCCCATCCTCATCTGAATTATCCCCGAAGTTCGGCTCAAGATCTGCTGCCAATGGCTCTCCCTCGTTGAAGATCACATCCGCCGTATCCGGAACTTCTGTTGCGTCCTCGGGAACTTCGACATCTTCCGTCATCTCCGGTTCATCTTCTCCATCAGTCCTCTGTTGCGCCATCTTCTCCAACTTCTCGAAGGCCCATCGGGGGTTCTTTGCTGCCCAGCGAACCGTGTGCATAACCGTGTGCTCCTGAAGCTTCTCCTTATGTATCTGGAAATCGTGGACTTCTTTTCGGTACGTCGCGTACAATTCGGCGTCGTCCCACAGCTCGGGCCAGGCAAGGATGCGCTCGTATAGTGAATTATCTGGCGTCTCACCACGAATGAGTCTGTTCATTTTATCTTTCAGGATGACTGTAACTTTTGCCCATGTGCCTACGTGATACCATCCTTGGAATGTCGGCTGTGGCAAAATTAGCACAACTGTTCAATGTGACGTTCATATGTAGCTTTGAAGGAGAGGGAACATGGCAGGTCAAGCCCCAGAGTTGTGATGAACAGCAAGTTCAACCTACCGCACAGACTGTCCGAATATCTTCCGTATCCAAGATTCTACGAAGAACTGGGTCCGTGATGTCGCAAAACTGGAATAGGTTGCCAGTTTTGGAGACGTGAATGCCGTCAAAAGTATGTTCCTTTGCCAGGTCTTCGACGGACATGCGAGCTAAGTTTTGGATGTGGCCGTCGATGACTTGATGCCGTCTCGCAACAGGTCGGTAGGAGATGAATGAGATAGTCTGATACACGCGGAAGGAAGGATCTTTACGTGGATCTACACCCCAGACGATAAGTGCTTCCCGCCAAGGGCCGCTTTCGAAGAAATAACCACAGTATACGGCAGCTTCTCGCAGCCGATCGCGTTTGGCCCAGCCTATCTTGTTGTATAGGTAGTGGCGGGTGATAATGGGCCGATGATGCAGCTCGTCTCGAAGCTCGGTTATCATGCTCTGCATATAAGGAGTTAGAGTGTCCTCCGGAGGCAGGTGGTGTTGTGGGCCTGTGGGTACAGCTTCGGCGGTGGAATGAATAACGGTACAGCCGAAGCGAGCCATCCTCCTTTGTGTGTTGACCTCTTGCCGACCGTCTCCGGTGTACTTGACGAAGGCGTTTTGCTGGAATCTGAAGCTGTATGTCAGTGAAGGCTTATAGTGTAGCGGCATGTGAACAAACTTGTAGTTGAAGGCCACTGGCATCTGTAGATACTCGGCAGATGGTCCGAGATCTTTGGTCAAGTCTGCTCCCGGTGCTGTGTTGATTTTGAACTTTTTCAGCTGGCTATCTGTGTATGCGTTAGCTCGGTGCAAGTAAAGGAGTGAAGTTGGTACACACAGCGGAGAGGTAGCAGATTATCCCTGATGTTGGTCATGATCTCGTTTCGTCCCGCCGCATATTGTATGTCCGGCAAATCTGACATGTCAGACATTCAGTTGACGGATAGGGCATGGGGGACGCACGACGGAACCGGTGGGACTCGTCAACGACGCCAACAGGGGTGACAGAGTACCTGGAGGCATTGTCTTGCAGACTGCGGAAGATATGTGATGCATTGATGTACTCGGTATTTGTCTGGGATGGGATGGCCCCCGTCCCATCCTCTGCGACAAACGGTCCAGACGAACCACGTCTTCTTCTTCGGCCAGTCCGCTTTGGCACTGTGATCTTGAGCAACAGATTGCTCGTCGTCACGGGAGTTGCGAGGATGCGCTTGGCCAAGGGGTCGTCTGGTCGCAGCGACGCTGAGATGAGCTCTGGGAGTTGCTCGCCATCTTCGCCGTCGGGGTCGGACATGGGCTTAGCCAGTAGGGCCTGCAGCCATCGTCAGCCATGACTTGTAATCTTCATATTAATATTCAAATAATGTTCCGACCTTGCTAAGCTTCTGTGCACCTCCCAACGACGCGATGCCCTTGTCGACATTCTTGACGATGCAGGGGTGCTCGACTACAGAAATGGCCCGCGACGGGATCGACAACCATGGCGCGAGCTCACTGCCGTCTGCTTGGCTGGGCAAGTCGTTCGGCTGAGGATGCGCAGATGGCATATTGGGATTACACAATACATAGATGGCTCTCGGCAACTGGGTTGGAGTGGCAGCTTCCAGTGCTGCATGCCAAGCAGGGATGGGTGTGTTGGTTTGTTTTACACGGCGAAATGTGCGTTTCTCGCACACGATGGGCGGCTCTGGGCCCCGCGACACGCACAGCTGCCAGCTGCATGCACTGCCCTCTCGCTCTCTATCCCCAGATATCCTCTTAATTCGTGGTGTTGAGTTTCTGTCCTGCGTGCACTGCGCCTTTCGCCTTTCGCCTTTCGCCTTTCACCACAGGCTGGTCGCGGGGTGCTCGCTACGGCCAGAGCTAGCTCGCATTGGGTCAGGACCGACGTTTCTACCTCCTCTTCATCCACCCAGCCCTGTTCCTGTGCAGACGACTCCCTCCCGCTTGAGCTGCTCCATTATTCGCGCCCCCTCCGCCGCCGCCTCGATCCCATCGCTCTCGTCGCCGTCGCCCGCAGCTCTCCTCCTGATCTTGACCCCACAGCGAGCTACGCCAATCTCGCCCGCCCGTTGATCTTCCCATCCGCACGCCCAAACTCACGCCAGCGCCCATCCCCCAAGCCGCACCTCCAAATCCTCCATGTCTGGCTGAGTCGTTGACTCTCTCCCGCTGCTGCCAACACTGCGCGCGCGTCTGTCTCATATACACCATTGTTGCATTGGCGCTTTTGGCTACAGCCTCACCGCGCTCTCCAACGCCATTACCCTGGGCCCACCTGTGTCTCCTGCTGTCTCCTGCTGTCTCCGCACCACACACGCACAGCTTGACGTGCCTCCGCGCCCGCCGCAGTCATGAAAGGCTTCAGGCAGAGGGTTGTAAGCCCCCCCAGCCCTTTACCACCTCCATGCACCTACTCTCTAGCACCTCACGTCGACCCCTCCCCAAGCGCAGAAGCTAACATGCTCAGCACGAACAGCTCGCGAGAGCTACAGACAAGAAGGCATCCAAGAATAAAAAGGAATCCAGTTCTGGCACCTCTTCGCCCTCCCACGGCGCCTCCAACTCGCCTTCAGGCTCCACTCACGTAACCCCCTCATCGTCGCAGACCACACTCCCAGATCCACGCAACAAGACCCAGCCCTCTGGCGAGAGTGCTTCTGGAAATCCCAGCGCGCTGCAGCCCGGCAACCCAGGTATGCCCAGCGCATTGGGCAGTACGTCACAACAGTTTGGCAGCTCAGGATTGAATACTCTCGGTAACGCTGGTGGTGCAGGTGCTTCAGGGCCCAGCACGCCCCATCGAACTGGCCAGCCATTGGCACCCAGTGTCATCATCAGCCCAAGTGCTCCAGTTAGTGATCCCCCGCGCAGTCGTGTCTTTTCAAGCTTCGGCCCCCTCCCCCCATCTTGAACATCAGCATGCTGACTGGCCCTCATTTCCAGCATATTCCTCCACCCGGTGCTGCCGAAACAATGCCGGGCGATCTCCTCCCACCCAAAGCCGGCCAGAAGTCGACGCTTTTTGATCGCCTGCAGACAACACCAAAGGATGCCGTCGAGGGCATCCGGACGCCTAAGAGGCAGCATTCCTCGCGGTTCGATATCTCGGACCAGCGTCAGCGGGAATTGGAAAAGCTACCAGGATTCCACGAGGTGCCTCCGAACAAGCGGGAAGAGTTATTCATGTCAAAACTCGACCAATGTAACATCATCTTCGATTTCAACGATGCCAGTGGAGACATGAAGTCGAAAGAGATCAAACGGCTAGCGTTGCACGAACTACTCGACTATGTTGCGAATAACCGACAAGTCATCACGGAGAAGATGTACCCCCGCGTGGTGGAAATGTTCAGCAAGAATTTGTTCCGCCCGATTCCGCCACCGATGAACCCGCAAGGAGAGGCTTTCGATCCCGAGGAAGATGAGCCAGTGCTTGAGGTGGCCTGGCCTCATATTCAAGTGGTGTATGAGTTCTTCCTTCGATTCATTGAAAGCCAAGACTTCAACACGAATATTGCAAAGGCGTATATCGACCATAGCTTTGTGCTCAACGTAAGACCTATGCCACTACGTCGGTAACTTTATGCTGATGGATAGTAGCTGCTCGAATTGTTTGATTCAGAAGACCCACGGGAGCGTGATTTCCTCAAGACTACCCTCCACCGCATATATGGGAAATTCCTCAACCTACGTTCTTACATCCGTCGCTCTATCAACAACGTCTTCTTCCAGTTTATTTACGAGACGGAGCGTTTCAATGGGATTGCCGAGCTCCTGGAGATTCTCGGGTCCATCATCAACGGTTTTGCCTTGCCATTGAAAGAGGAGCACAAACTCTTTCTCACCCGAGTTCTGCTTCCGATGCACAAAGTGAAGAGCCTGAGCATGTACCATCCCCAGTTGGCGTATTGCATAGTCCAGTTTTTGGAAAAGGATGCAGCTTTGACCGAGGAGGTTGTCCTTGGTTTGCTGCGGTACTGGCCCAAGGTCAACAGTACCAAGGAAGTCATGTACTTGAATGAGGTGGAGGACATTTTCGAAGTCATGGATCCCGCCGAATTCGCCAAAGTTCAAGAACCTCTTTTCAACCAACTGGCGAAGTCAGTTGCCAGTCCGCATTTCCAGGTGAATAGCTCGTCATGTCTACTGTGCTAACAATGCTGACTTTGAAAAGGTCGCCGAACGGGCGCTTTACTTCTGGAACAACGAATACTTTTGCAACCTCGTGAGTGACAACGTCGAAGTCATTTTGCCAATCATGTTCGCTCCTCTGTATGAGAACTCGAAAGGGCATTGGAACCGGTAAGTATATTCCCCACTATCGATTTACACATACTCATGCCCCACAGCACGATCCATGGTATGGTATACAATGCCATGAAGCTCTTCATGGAGGTAAATCCCCAACTGTTTGACGACTGTTCGCATGACTATGCCGAATCGCAGAATAATGCCGGCGAGAGATTGCAAAATCGACAGAACCGATGGGACAAGTTATCGAAGCTGGCAGAGGCTCGGCAAAACGGAGCACTCGACTCAAAGGTCCTTTCACAGTCTGCCAAGGTCGGATCGCCGATGCGGTTAGACGATTCGGATCCACTGAGCCAAGATAGCCAGAGGCGGATGGAAGCGCTCAGATTGCAGGACGACGGGCTGGCCTCAAGAGACAGACGGCCAAAAGAATTTGAGCGACAGACCAGTCAGACTCCGGTACGTTGATTTAAAAGTCCTTAGAACTCGTCAAGGAATGAGATTTTCTATGGCCGGAACAGTGTAATTTTAATTCTATCCCTAGATTTCCTAGGTCTTTTTCCGTTGTCAAATGCATTGGATACGGGTTGATGATCTGACTTGTATGTGCTTGCTTCTTGCAGCGCCGGCACCCCTCATCGCAGGAGGAACCACAGGCACGAAGACCTAGCGGTCGGCCGCGCAGCAATAGTCGCCCCAGCTCGTCGGGTAGCGCTGTCTCCTCTTCAGTCTCTCGCCCCAACGGATCTGTTCGAACGGGCTCTAGCACGACCAGAGTAGTCTAGCAATGATATCAGCATGCGACTCCATTTGTTTCATTCCAGCATTCGACCACCTTCTTTTTTCACGATTCGGCTTGTAGCGATGTGGGCGTGGTTTGAGTTGGTTGGCGAGTAATATGAATGCTGTGGACCTTTTTTGGTCTCTTATTATTATATATAGGATCTGGCTACGTACGGAAAGGATCGATGCGACCCACCCTAGTTTGGCCCGTTGTATGAGCACGCCAGCAGTCATCATGTGTGTTTTTGTTCGAAGACGGTGGGGATGATCTGACGTTGATAAAAGGGTGTGTACGACGGCGTCTGGATGAGCTGTTTGGTTCCTTACATAAGGACCTTGGGATGTGGTTTCTCGGCGCAGCCTTTTCTTTTTTTTTTCCTTTCTTACTTACACTACCTTTTATGACCCTATGATAGACTTTGGAATGGGAAGATTTGTAAGGGTTTGGCCTGGTGATGCTAGAGTGCTTGAGTTTGTCACATGCTGTGTGGTGATGCGCGAATTCTATGGATTGATGTTTACCTAGGCTTCACTAATTGGCTTAATAATAAGTATTGCCATGGCTTCAACGGAGCTAGAATTTGCCGAGAAAGGATTGTTATAGAATTGCTAAACTATACTATTATCATACAATAAAACAGCTAATTACCTTTGTACCCTTTCTAGAGACTGTTTGCCAGCACGTCGAGGCTTGGCAAAGAAGGATCGGGGTGGAACGCCGGTCAAGATGATGTGAGGGGCGCATGACCCAATCAGATGGTCTGTATATGTGGTCAGTCTCGGCCGTAGTAGGGAAAGTGGTTCAAATTAATAATAACGGCCAACGTGTGTTGCTTGGGACTTGGAAGGGCAATTTTGTTGTGTACTCTGTACTGTACTGTACATACGCGCTAGACAAACAAAACGGGAGGCGCGGAACACGGAACACGGCGATTCATTTCCACGTTAACGCGCCCCTTTCCGAGCACAGCAAAAGCCGACCGCATCGCCCGTCTTGACCTCCTCGCTCGGCCTGCTTCTTCCACACCTTGACGTCGCTCCTTGGGCCATTGCTGCCACGCCTTTTTTTCTTACTTCACTTCTCCGTCCCCCCTCTATTGCTTCCTCTCCTGGCGTGATTTCGTCCCCGCCGAACTTCCTCACAACCCCTCAACGACACTCCCGACGAACCACCTTCGCAGCGCGCGCCATGGAGACTCCCAAATGGATTCAATACGGCGTACCTTCGCTCGACCGCCCATTCGGGCTGGAACTGTGGCCCATCTTTGAAAAGGGCTTCCAGACCGTTGTAGGCTACAAGCCGCAAGACTTTCGGTTCGTGCCTGGCGAGACCTCCGCCTCGACGCTCAAGGCATGCGCCGCCATTCTCCTCACATACTACATTGTAATCTTTGGTGGACGGGAGATCATGCGCGAGAGAGCAGCCCTTCAGCTCAACTTCCTGTTCAAGGTGCACAACTTTTACCTCACGGCCATTAGCGGGATACTTCTGGTGCTCTTTCTCGAGCAGCTTATCCCAACTGTCATCCGTGAGGGAGTTTTCTTCGCTATTTGCGACCACAACGGAGGATGGACGGACAAACTCGTGGCTCTATACTACGTACGCGCTCGCGCCAGACTGTGATAGCCCGCCCTGCTAATACGCATTCAGCTCAACTACCTCACCAAATTCCTCGAGTTAATCGACACTTGCTTCCTTTTCCTGAAGAAGAAGCCATTGAGTATGGAACTCATTTTCTGATTGCTTTCGTTGGCTAACGGATGCAGCCTTCCTCCATACCTACCACCATGGCGCCACTGCTCTGCTGTGCTATACCCAGCTCATCGGTGGTACCGCTGTTTCATGGGTTCCGATTGTTCTGAACCTTTGCGTACACGTTGTCATGTATTGGTACTACTTCCAGAGTGCCCGTGGCATTCGCATCTGGTGGAAGAAGTATATCACGATTATGCAGATCGCCCAGTTTGTGCTCGATCTCGGTAGGTCGCCTTCCGGCATCCTCAAAACTTTCCAACTAACAAACATTAGGTTTCGTCTACTTCGCATCATGGACCTATTTTACTAGCACGTACTGGCAATGGCTCCCCAATGCGGGCAAGTGTGCCGGGGAGGAATTCGCCGCCATTGCCGGAATCTGCATTCTCTCGTCGTACCTCCTCCTCTTCATCTCCTTCTACTTCGCCACGTACAAGAAGCCGGTGCCCAAGGGCCGTCGCAGGGCTACAAGCGCGTTGGTGGAGATGAAGGATGAGAAGGTACCCACTGTTGGCGAAGCACGCAGACGTTTGTCACAAGGTGCTCACGCTCTGGCTAACGGCCATGCTACAGGTGCTTCCCCCTCCAACGGACGGGTTACACGCAGCCGCAAAGCTTAAGCCACGTCTCTGGAGAGACTTGCTCATCCGAGACGGGCGAGGACGATTGAACTTCGGCTCTCAATCAGACGGCACGGATGAGACGTAATAGTTTATGAGATCGACTTGAAACGTTGATCTATACTCTTGGTCTCAACAACACCCAACCGTACCCTTGGATTTTGCGGAGCCATTCACCGACCGCCAAATCCGCAAGTCTCTCACTAAAATCAACGTTCCAACGATGGTATGGGTAACTCAATAGGAGCAACACTTTTCGACTTTCTTTCGACCAGTGTCTCACCCCCATTTTGCCTCACCTACCTCTTCCCTTTGTAATGAAAGCCCTGGTGGGCGCCCCTTTCCGAATTTCCTTGTAATTATTATATTTTTGGGTTTCCTCCCTTGGGTTTTCTCCCTTGGGTTGCCCAATAATGAAAAGGCGGCGGGTCGCTAGCGATGTACTGTAAGATGATTGTGGCTGGGCTTAGACAACCTGCCCATATACAAGTAATAGTGGGACGCTTTGGGCATTGGGTGGCGCAATACAATGCAATGGGTATTGGAGAGCATTGAATAGCTTAATTGTATAGCTATCGGGGAGACAATGCGGTTCCTCGAAGGCTGTTGAATTCGGTTTTATTGTGGTGATGTGATGTGATGTGATATCGTTTTATGTTTTCAACCCATGTATTGATCGTAATTCTAGACAGGAACTCACATTTGAAATACCTTGTTTTCATCAGCACTCCACTCTGATGCATGTTGATCTCACATTTGCACAGTATAATATTTCAATGGAGTAGATGGAGAATAAATGGCATGCTTTTAACAACATCAAAAATCTTACAGCCTCGCAAGGCTCGGACCCACATTTCACGTGCGCGCCAATCCAACCCCTGTTGCCATCATGCCACCGCTGCGTCCCAGGAAAACCAAAAGCTACCGAACCTCAGCGACGCCCGAACGACCACACCACCCACCGTCGACGCAACACACAGCTTCTACCACCCACCCCACGCACGCGATTCCGCTCCTCCCACTGCAGCTGCATCTCGCCCATCGAGCCATCACCATGTCGTTTGTGCGCGCCGCGACCAAGGCCAGCCGTATTGGACTGCCCAAGGTGCGGGTCCCGGTCTACCACGCGCAGCCTCTTGCCCTGAGGACTTTCTCGCAGACGGCACCGGTCAAGGACCAGCATGCTGAGGAGAGTTTTGATGAGTTCAGTGCTAGGTGCGTATATTATATCCTGGTGGGGAGGAAGGGATTGGACGCGAGAGAGCAGGGTGGGGGTGGTACCCGAGGTGTACAGAGAGTGCAATTGTGATCCATTGAGTGGACGAGAGCATATACCACGAGATATACTAACGTGAGCTGCATGATGCAGGTACGAGAAGGAGTTTGAAAAAGTCAACGATGTGTTTGAGCTCCAGGTATGTGGTTATTCCCGGCGGTACCGGAAGGGCTGGTTCACGAGGTAGAAGGGGACCACGAACTAACAAACAGAGCAGAGGAACTTGAACAACTGCTTCGCGTACGATCTTGTGCCCTCCGTGTCCGTCATCACCGCTGCGCTCAGGGCTGCGAGGCGCGTCAATGACTTCCCGTCTGCCGTACGGGTCTTCGAAGGTATGTTTCCTTCAGATGTTACTGAATCCCGTACCAATTCTCTCACATCACTCTGTCTCTAAAAATCCCGCTTTCTTGCCTTGAATCTTCCCTACCCAAAATATCATGACAGACGCTGAGTCACGGCTCCTAGGCGTCAAGCACAAGACTGAGAACAAGGAACAATACAATGAGATGCTCGGCGAACTAGAAGGTCTCCGCGAGGAGCTCGGTATCCCGCTACGGGAGACACTCTTTCCCGAGGAGAAGAAATAGACTAGACTACTTGACTACTCATTTCAACCAACACCTTTGGCTATCTTATTCCCCTCTCCACTCGACAAAAGACCTGGACCGGATCGTACAATTGCCAAAGCGAGATCGAACTGTAGATTCAACCTTTTCGGATTTTTCTTATGCAATGGCATTAGATGGATGGATGGATGGATGGATGGGCGACGGTGGTCATGGTTTCGGTGGATGGGGGGCACGGGGGGGTATGCTTTTGGTGTGAGCGGAGTGTCGGGGAGAGCGGTATGGCGCTGTAGTCCTGTACAGAACTTTTTTTTTTCTTTCTGTGATCCGAGTCTGCACTTGCGTGGTGTGATTTTGGTTTCGACTATGCATGCTCGGCCTCGTAAATGCTACTAACCTTAACCTAGGCATATATCCCATTTGCTAATTAACCATACATCATCAACCCTCGAGCTGAAGAAGGGCACTCACTAAAAAGGCATGAGATTCAGAGCAACGCAAGTTGGACCTTTTGTTTCCCCTCTTGCTAGATGGTACTTGTATACGATGGCCACCACTCTAGAAAGTCTTCTTTTGTAGGGAAGCACAATTAGCGCGAAATAAGAGGTATCATTCATCTGGTCTATAAAGCGTGCGTATGGGTACAAAGTTTGAAACTCCACAAGCGCAAAATATGCCCGTCCAAGATGCTGCTTGTTCTAGCAACCCAATCCACGCAAACAAATGCTTCATAAGCAACGACAGAAACCAGAAACGCCAAAAAAGACCCCCCTCCCCCACTGGCCACTGACGATGGTGATGATGATGCATGCATGCATGTTGCTGCTTCAATTCTATTACTGGAAAATCACACCAATGACCTCATTTATACAGGCACACAACACGTTTGTACACTCGCCGTCCTTGCCTGACACGTATTTTTGTATCTCCGGAGCCTGTCCGGACACCGTTTGTACTGTCCCAGGCCTCTCTTGGTATTTCCGCGTTCTATGCCTGTATGGTATGCGATACGCGTACGACGATTCCGGATAGACGACGGACGTTTTTAATCCATGCCGACATACTTGAACCACAGCGGTCGACAGTCTTCTCGGTTCAGCCATTGCGCGCCGTCGGTGAAGCGGCCGGTCACGCAGCCGGAACATTTGGGGTTGTTGGGGCAGTTGAAGAAGGGTATGTGCTGGTAACCAATGTCTCGGAACCTATAGATTACACCATCAGTACTGGCTTAAAAGGGATGTATATGGGTGGATAGATGGTAGGAGGGTAGATGAACGTACCAATGAATCTTGCTCTTGTCCTCGAACAGTCCCAACGCCACACTATGCACCGGCGCATCACCCCATCGTTCGTAGAAGAAGCCGCCGGCGCGATCCAGATGATTGAAGTAATCTCTGTACATTTTACTCCGCCAGAAGCTCAAGTCTCCGATCTCGAAATTCGACCAGAAATGACACGTAGAATAACCATGTGCCTTGTCAAAGTTTTCAGGCCGATGATTCCTGTCTTCTAGCCATTCGCCTGCATTATTCTTATGAATGTATTCCGGGTGGTCCTTGATGAACTTCTTCGTCTCGGGCCAGAGTGTCTCCACGCTCTCGGGAGAGTCGTAGATGTTGATGTTGAAGCCGTAGGTTTTGTTATGGTCCTGCATCCAGGCGAAGACATCATAATCGATATCGCAGAAGAAGTGCACCTTGGGTTCCACGCGCCAGTAGTATTGGTATTCCGCGAGGGCTGGGTGCTCGGAGAACATGCCTGAATTCCACCGGCACATTTGATGGTAGGAGAGCATGCTCATGTATTGCACCTTGTCCCGAAAGAGCGAGACGGATTCGCGGTATAGATCCATGTTTATCCACGAGGGGATTGCCCAGTGGTCTTGAGGTACGAGCTCTGCAATGAACTGTCAGCGTTCCGTTCCAGTTAAAAGTCTTTTATGATGTAGTGTCGCATACCATATCGCACCTCCGCCTTCGTGGCCGCTCTCGTCTGCTCCTTGAATTCCTCCGTGAACGGCACATCGTTGAAAAACGTCCATGGGTAATTGAACTTGTGATTCCATGTCCGCTCCAGATCTCCCATGCTCTGTAGCAAATCGTCCAACTCTTCATTTCGTACCAGACTTATTATCGTAGCGTTTATACGCGCGCTATTGGGGTTGTTCGGGGCATAGTTGTTGCCGCTAACTCGTCGGAGTGGTCCTGGAGGCTCTCCCGATGCTGTACACACAACGTCAGTATCTCAAAAGATGTGGACGGAAACTGGAAAAGCGTACGATCTAATTGGGGATCATGATCCCACTTCTGTAGCGTCTGGGCTGGTGACTGCGAATTCGGGGGCTGGATCACCGTCGGGGCGCGAAAGACCTGCGCGGCCAGATACACGAAGAGACATATTGTGATAGCGGCGAGGACGCGGATGCTTCGTGGCAGCGGCATGGTTCGAGAAGATGTGCAGTTCGGGATACGGTGGAGAAAGATTCAGGCTCGACTTGGCATTACCAAAGACCAGCGCACAACTCTTGGAGGCGCCAGGCAATCTAGAACATGGGGGAAAGATGTGAGGTTTCAATTCACCGAGTGCTCGGGCTCGTCACTACGTAACAGCGCCGCTAGACTGGAAGGGGCTAGATGTCAGACGAGCAACGCGTCCTCCACTGCTAACGTCTCATCGTCAACATCAGGTCTAGTAATTAATAAGTCGCATCGAATTTTGGAGAGAACACGCGTCACGGGAACAATGGCTCAGAATGCGCGGGTCGGCGTCTTGACCGACGAACTCGTCAGGTCCATCCTGCAATTCGACCCTGCCACCAACAGACAAGCATACAGACAGGCCAAGGACATTGCAACAAGAAATATCCGCGCGCATCAGTACACTCGCACCAACCAGTTCGACGTGGCAGCCAGCTTCGCCGGTCTAGACGAGAAGTTTCGTGTTCTGAACCGAGATGATCTTGCAGATGCGCTGCAGCCCCGCCTCCAGACGCTGCGGGAAAAGCACAACAAATGGATGCCCGAGTATCTCTCGCTGTTGCTATTACTCTCAGATCGCCCGACTGAGAACTCGGATGTCAAGGCGCTGCAGATCTTGCGATCGGAGAGCCCGCCCCCCGAGTTGACGTGGAAGGAGATTCTGGAAGATGATCCCTATAGTGATGAGGAGATTTGGAAGGATATCGATTATGCGGCCGAAAGTTCCGAGGATGAAGGGAGGGTGAAGAAGGAGAGAAAGAATCGATCGCCAGCGACCATCGTTGAGGAGGACGATACGGTTGACCCGGAAGCCTACGTTCTACCGATTGAACTTGAGAGGGTTGTAGAAGTCGAAGACGCTCAGTTCTGGAAGGCCCAGCCCGAGGAAGAGACGGGCAAGGCCAACATCACGGAATTGCAAGCTGTTCGAGAAACGCTGTTTATGCTAGCGGGGCTGAAGACATCACTATATGTGAGTGACAAACACAATGTAAGCATTCGAGTCAATCAGAAGTACGTCTCTAGCCATGCCATGGCGAAGACGATGCACCACCTCTTGTCACAACTAGCCGATATTGGAAGAGAGATTTGCCAACTCCGATATTGGGTTCAGCGTCCGTCTTCGCTGGCGCTTATTCAGACCTTTGAAGCATCGGTCAGGAGGAGATTGGTCGACTTTGATCGCTCCCTCGCCTTGCTTCAACGTCGATACCTTGTCCCTGATACTCCTGTAGCAGTGAGCTTGCTCGCGCTGCACGACGAAATTCGAGCAACATCACGTCCTCTACTCCAGCTTTCGCAGCTGGTTGCCGACATCGAACCCCAACTCCTCGTAAACCCATTTGTCCATCTCGAGACCCTCTTCGAGCGCATCAGTCTCGCACAGACGACGCTGGAGGGTGACGTTTTTCTATACTTCTCTGGCATCTTCTTCGAATGTTTGCAGACCTACTTGAAGCCTATACGGCAATGGATGGAATCTGGAGAGTTGGTGGCGAACAACGAGACGTTTTTCGTCTTTGAAAGTGATCCCAGCAGCGAAGTGTCTTCGATTTGGCATGACAGGTTTGTGCTCCGACGCGGAAAAGAGAACGCTTTGAGGTCTCCGGACTTTCTGCAACCCGCAGTGCAGAAGATATTCAACACAGGCAAGAGTGTGGTCTTTCTGAAACAGCTAGGGATATATGGTTTTGGGCTGGACACATCTGAAGTAGAACCTACCCTTGATCATGCAACGGTCTGCGATACAAAGACGACATTGCCGCTATCTCCATTTCCCGAACTCTTCCAGTCTGCTTTTGAGACTTGGATTAGGAGCAAATATTCCCTAGCTTCGACCGCCTTGAGAACGTATCTTGTGGAGAAATGTGGGCTGTTGTCTATACTCAACGAATTCACCATCTTATACTTGGGTGCAGATGGCTCTGTGTTTCAGGACTTCGCGGATGCGATTTTCGAACGCATGGACACAAACCAAAGAGGGTGGAACGATCGCTTTCTCTTGACTGAGCTGGCACGGGGGATTTTCAGCTCTATGAAATCAAACGTAGAGAAGATTGTAGTTCGATCAGCACGCGCAAAAGCCGAGAATCAGTCTGTCAGTAGTCTGAGAGGACTTTCAATTGATTATGCAGTAAGTCAACTCTGTGTATTGCACATGTATTGCATTCATTGCCTGTCATCTCTGACATCAAATAGCTTCCATGGCCAATCATGAACATAATCCAGCGCTCCTCCATCCCCATCTACCATCAAATATTCACCTTCCTCCTACAAACGTACCGTGCCAAGTACCTTCTCCAACAGGTAACCTTGGTTAGTATCCGTCAAACAAAGGATCCGAGATTAGTTCAACTGAGCTTCAAGCTGCGTCAACGCTTGATCTGGTTCACCGACATCCTACGATCATATCTGACCGAGACTGTCATCCTACCCGCCACTGAAGACATGACCAGTGCTATGAACAAAGCAGAAGACATCGACGAGATGGCTACAGTTCACTTGAAATATGTCGCACGGTTGCAAGAACAAGCACTGCTCTCACACAACCTTCGGCCCATCCACGAAGCCATCATATCACTTCTCGACCTCGGCGTGCTCTTCTCAGATATCCATTCCCAAAGCGCACAACAACTCGGAGCGGATCTGAACAAGACATCAAAAGTAATACTGATAGCGAAGAGCCCCGAGAAACGGCCGTCCAAGAGCCCTAGAAAACCAATATCCAAGAGCTCAAGACGGAAGAGCGTCATTCCCACCATTTTCGAAGACGACTCTTCAGACAGCGATGGTATGGATGAAAGGGAAGGAGAAATCTCTCGCCCGACGTACAAGAATGTCAGTCGGGATGGGTTGGAAGCGGGCCTGAAGAGCATCGACGAACGATTTGGAAGACTGTTGCCGTTTGTCACGGCTGGGTTGAGAAGTGTAGGGCGCGTAGGTGCAGAGCCTATATGGGAGATGCTTGCAGATCGGTTGGAGTGGGATAAGAAAAAAGAAGTATAATTGAATATATGGATCTGGTACAACGTAAAGCATAAAATCAGACAATGATATGCTTTGTGAGGATTGGCCATGAGGTGTTGTTCGCGGACGTGCATACCTGTAGTGAGACGCCAATACTAGGGCACGATATGTGAACGATACAATGGTGTATTGAATCTACCTCCTAATTATAGAAGGTGCTAGCTAGGGTATATATTCCCTGAGTATGTCACGTGATAAATCTGGCATGATGTAACTAACTGGTCACCCAAACAAGCACTGTACCACCACTAATTACGGTCACTGCCACCATCAACTGCCAAACACTGTTCATAGATGTCATCAATGTCTCTGATTCTAATTGAAGTCACGTTCTAACTCGTACGTACTGCACGAGAATGAGGCTTCGCTAAATTCCCTGACTGCTTTCGGCTATTAGCCTAGAACTGTTAATTACGCTACCGATGTTAAACCGACGTTCAAGCACACACACGTCTGAATATCTCCGGATATCGATGTTATTTCTCTCATACAAGATCCCATACCCATCAGCCAACGCAGATTCAATAGTGAAAGGACTTACTAAACTGGATGTATGTACCAAGATTCATTCAAAGAAAATCCCCATAAGAAATAAGAGTTTAAATTAGAGTTTCTCCTATATAGTATCGGAGCCAGAGAACACAACCTTCGAGGACACTTACATCCACGATTTGATCGCGCATGCAAAGATCTAATTCCAAAATCTGGAAGTAAATTGAGGATCAGTCTAACAAGAAGGTAAATCAGCGCAAAGCCCGCAAACGCCCTCATCTCCAAGATACATTGCAAGAAATTCACAAAAGTCGCCCGCAAACGCAAACGCAAAAGTCTATCCAAAAACGAACCAGAACGGATATGAGGCATCCAGCGGCTCCAATCGTATCAGCCCTTCTCCTGGGTCTTTTCGCCGCTGTTCTGGTCTGGTCAAAATGGAAAAGAGATGGCCACCATGAGGGGAACCCCCAGGAAGAAGATGTGCTTGTCAAATTGGAAGAGTATGAGGAGGCTTTGTGAGGCGCGCCGTGATCCTTTTGCCAGGGTACCGAGATCCAGGATGGGAGTAAGAGAGGGTGCGGTATCTACCAGGCCTACTTGTGCGAAGTCACAGGAATCCCTTTGGCTGGAGTACTGGCAACGAAGGCTGCATGTGACTAACCAAGAGCGCTCACGACCTTTCCGTCAGCTCCTTCGCTGTGAGCCACCTCGCGTCTGACTGCGCCTGTCTCGCGCCCTGGCTCCCGCCCCTTCCGATCCCCTAAGGAAGAGGCGCGGTCGCCCTCCGGGCAGCAAAAACAAGCCGAAGGACCCGAACGCGCCTCCGAGGCTGCCGAGGTCAAGGCCGGGGCCGGGGCACTTGGAAAAATGTGGTCACGTACAATGACGATGGGTCTCCCGCCGGAGTCGAACAGAAGGGCCGACCAGTGCTAGACATAAGGGAAATAAACAGTTGGGTGAGCAAGGATTGCTACCTGCTCACTAACCAACGGGACCTCTTAAGCCGATTACAAGGAGCACACTATGTATTAGTCGTGGACGGAAGATCGTATTTTTATCAGTTTAAAATCTACTTGGACGACCAGCACAAGTTCGTAATTAACACGCACCGCGGTGCCGAAATCCTATATGTTGCCGCGATAGGATTCAGAAACTCGGTTCAACATGTACAACGTTGCGGCGACATAAGGCTCCGGGACATGCCTTTCGCCAAGGCGTATATAGGGTCGATTTCTTCATCTTGTGCTGGACGGAAAGGATGGTCGAAAAACTGCTGTTCGGATATGGTCTCGATTCCGGTGCGGACCGCGACGTTGTGGGCGAGTCGTCCGTTGGTTGTGGCTGCGTATTCGGCGCTGACTCGCACTGTTCCGTTCTTGTCCACGTAGTATCGTTCCGCCAGCTGTAGGATCCGGATATGATCCGGGAGGGCAAAGTCCATGTTTATTCCCATGTCTTTTCCTTTCTTCGATTTTCTGCTGGTCTCGCACGCAAAGCATGTCGACACCGAGCCTGGCATTGTACGTGACCACATTTTTCCAAGTGACGAACACCGGCACTCCAAAAGTGGACCCCCTGGTTGCCCAGGACATCTTGTTTTGTTGGTGCAGTTTGTTGAAAGTTGCGTCTATAACTTTCTGGTCCTTGAGCCCAACCTGGTAGATTTTTGATGGGATATTGACGTTCTGGCTGCTTTCCTTGAGTGGAATCCTCATATTCCTTTCTTCCAGGATTCGTACGGTGCCGCCCTGGTCTTCCCATATGTTGGCATGCTCCATGATAGTCCGTTTCAACACTTCCACGTTGGCGGGGGGGCGCCCGAGCAACGTGGACCGCGGGGAAGAGAAAGGGAAAGGGATCTTGAGCCGCTTGACTGTTTTCAGGGGCGGGAGCCAGGGCGGAGAAGAAGAAGGGCGCTTCCAGAGGGGGCTCCCAGGGACTCACGCCTCTATCCGGCCACTCAGACACCAAATCCCCAAAAGTTCCGGGATAGGCGGGAGAAAACTCAGGGAGCCCGTTCAAGTTGATGTCCATTTCAGGACACATATCCCACTCCATGCAGCCAACCACAGACTCCTCAGGGGTTGAGGCAGCCACAGACCTCTCAAGGGACGGGACTCTCGGGTCAATATTGTTGACAGGGCCGACTTGCCAGTGGAAACCGTGAGAGTTATCCATTTCGACAAGGGCTAAAGAAGATTGGAGAATGTTTGTGGTGTGATACTGTATCCGTTAGCACCTACTTCGCAGAGTACGCCCAGGGGATGTGTAAGAGCTGGTATTGGGTGTAGGGAAAGAAGAGCCTAATCTCGGGTTGTGGTTCGGGGGACCAGGCAGAGCAGATTGAAAAGGCTCGACACTGGGGTACTGTACTTGTCAGGACTTACTGCAAGATATGCGCGGAAAGTTTACAAGAGCTGGTATTGGATATCTGGGGAAGATGCTGAGACTATCCGGTCTTATGTCAGTGGAAAAGAGGTGGGAGGGCATATGTTATCTTATGTGAGAGCTGTGCGGGGCACGTTATGGATCGTGGCTGCGTTCATCATATTGAAGCTCCCGAAGTTTGGAAGTTGTGACCGACCCAATAAATATGACTGGCAGGCACGGAACGGAACGGCAGCAGGACTTGCTCGACAAATGATTGGTACAAGAACTAAACTCCAAAGCTTTTGTGACGTATTCGAATCAAACTGAGCGTCGTCCCATGGATTTGTTCATCAAAGTACGGCTCTGAAAGGACTCAACACTATACGGTGCTCATCTGGCAGGAACCGGAGAATCCCAGACTTTTCTTAATTCAAAGAGCCGGTCAGTACGTGAAACAGCAACGCCGCCCATGGCAGACGGTGTGGTAGTGCGCTCTTCACGCATTTGTGAATCCTTCCTGTCGTTTAGGATGAAAATCGGTTGGTTTTCGGACTAGGGTTGCAGTTTACGCGGCTTCATCCGTGGAGGAGACACGGTTGTTCATTTCAATTTTTCAACTTCGTATTCGTCCTGCTTCTAATATTGAACCCAACTCCTCCCAGCGGCTACCTTTGCGTTTCCCGGACTCATACGACACCAAATATATCATCACCCGAGCCGAAACCTTGGCATTTGTATCCATACTTCGCTTCGTCCTTCCGCTTGTGTGTGTAGTCGCCCTCACAATGACAAATTTCTAGGCGCATGCCAATCTTTCGTAACCTGTCCGACTGCCGCCAATCGTCTCCCTGTGCTTCTCGGATGCTCGTTCCTACAGCCCCATTTACAACCCCGGTGACAACACCATCAGGCGACGCCTCTATTGCTTGCTCCCTGAACACATCCTCGATCTTGTGCACCAGATCCGACCTGAGTTGCCACTCCAGATCCCACCTGGCCTGCAATGAGTATCGCCTACAGGAATCTTCTTTATAAAGCTGCCCGTGGGTTATCATGGATTCCTCATCTGTGAGCTATCACGGTGAAGGGCACGTTAATGTGTGTATCTGTGTGTATAGCTAACTACTCTAGGCTACCTAGATCCTTTATACTTATACTAGGGGCAGGGGCCGTGCCTGCTACGCTAAGCTTGTCATGTGACACTTCTCCCTCTCATTCACCACCGCCCTCCACACACACACACACACACACACAACAAAACCGCAACACTTGACCCACCTGTCCACCTCCGCTTCCTCTCTCTCTCTCTCTCTCTATTTCTCTCTGCGCCGATATACGTAATGAGATATACGGCTACATGACGCTTCTCGATGCCTCGACGGCTAAAAGCCAAGGGAAATTCCTCTCTTGCCGACATATTAGCGGACAGATGGAGAGCGAGTGTGTTATGAGGATCACAAAGTTCATCGACGAGGTGGAGAACCCGTGGCTATTCATCGAAGAACTCCAGATCTTCCACCGTCACCATCTATAGTTAAGAGTATGAAACAGATGTCAACGATAAATGCGACCGTGATAAGGAAATTTGTCAGACACTTCATTCACCTCCCATCTTTGACTGTTGTGTTCTACGGTGAGAAGAAGTGGGCATCACACCCGCAGCATGTCTGACAGATCGACTCATAATTGAGGTACAAGGCAAGCCTGAAGAAGCCGAATGACTCAAGAGCGCTGATTTTGCGCACGTCTTGAGCATTGCAAATAGTTCCATGCCCACGGAAGCAGAGTAAGAAGGACAAATCATAGTTACACTCATGGCATGGTATGGGGCTTTGCGACATGACATATTGTGGAGTGAGAAATGAGCTGATGAAGCAAGTTCATGTGATCGAGTGAAAAGATTGATTGATCAGTGACTATCTAATCTATGTAACAAAGGAGATTATATAGTCCTTAAAAAGAGCAGGAAAACGTCTATCTAGTAATCTTTAGGATTATATAATTATAACCCAAGGTAATCATGTAATCATCCAACGGGATAATTGCTACAGTCACGTGATCACTGATGATCGTGCAATTATCCAAGGGGATGATTGCAACAATCATGTACACGAGGTTCAGGTGATCGTATCGATCATTTAAGCGCCCTATGCGACACATATTCTTGGCCTCGTACACGAGAACGTTGGACAAGTATTGTATACACAAGCAGCTTTGAATATGGTTGGTCTATGGCGCTGACATAAGTGACTGGAGATTTGCAATCTCTATCGTGACTCACAATTTACCTTGACTAGGGACATAGGCTCAAATACACTAAATCATGTCAAGTCTAACCATTACAGTCACGAGATCGAAAGGTAACAAAATCCATATATAGTCACAAAATTCACACATAAACTCGCAAAATCTTCTTCTCCATTTAGAAACTCCCACATTTCAGATTTACCAAGACCAACACAGAATTTGATGCCTCTCGACTGGAATTCTAGGCACTTTGAAGCCAACACAGAGGGCTTTGTGAACTGTTTGAGATCAACGCATGGGGGATTGACTACCGTGTGTTTGGTACACAAAGTCCACCATCCAAGCTCCTTCACTGATCTCTTCGGAACAACCAGCTGCTTTAGTTCTTTCTCTAAAATATATGACTGAAATACTCCCACATTATTTAGCTCAAATTGTGTAATACCCACTCACTAGAGCATTCTCATATGACAATCACTGATCTTTCCAACTCGATGGTCATGAAGTCTGCGATACCACAAATGGATCGATGGTCTGACGGGATATTTGGCTACACATTGCCCATTCCACCTGTTGTCCTTGATGATTCAAGCCTGTTAGAACTGCAGGACCTGCTTCATCGCATCTTCAAGGTGGCAGGTTTCGCTTATCAATCTGGGTATGACGCCGCCATCGATGTGATCTATACAACTTTACCACACATCTGAAGGGCTGTTAGAGCTCTCGGGATTACAAGGGTGTGTCACCTTATTGAACAGCTTGATCTTTTCCGTGGCAAGAATGGTCGAATAGACCGTCGGTTTATTAAAGACGGTTGGGAAGTATTGTTGAATGCAACTAAGCGGCAGTGATAAAACTAGCACGACATGAATCAAGATCCACCGAGTTAAAGGGTAGCCAGTGGATATGAGAGACCTGGTGACAATGAATATGGGGTGACCATTGATTGCACTTCGGCAGGTCCTAGTAGTGATTGATATTTGCACATGATTCTTTAATCCTTTATCTGTGTGAGACAACCAAGTATGATGACTCAAGAAATTTCACTCTATATGTACCTAATCAATGACTATTAGACCAATATATGGTCAAGCTTGGACGTGGCCCAAGCGGTGCCACCGAGAACAAATAGACATCATCTTTAATGTACTACCATTATCTATCTCTTACAGCCTTACAATAACGGCAAGAGAGATTCAGATCAATCCTACCCCTCCTTCTAAATGTCAAGTCCAAAGCTAATAAGAAGGCTTTTTGACGCGAGACGCATAAAAGCCGACAGAGCTGCTAAAAGCTACCCGAGGGCATCGCAAACTATTCTCCCTTCTCATGATTCAGTGCCTTGAGATTCTCTACCATCTTCTTAGCCATCTCATCGGCTTGGGCAAACCCCTGCTCAGTCATAGTAGCTGAACGTGTAGGACGAGACTAATACAAGCCATTAGCTAAAAACTAAGCATTACACAGTTCACACTTACATCCAACCTCTCATCTTTCTTGGCTTTCTCTTCAGCCTCTGCTGCCTGTAAGGCAATTGCTTCGGCTTCCCCAGGCATGTATTGAACCTCCCATTCTCCCAAATATCCGTCGTTATCGCCAAGTTCAGTAACGCCTCGTCGACGCTTCTCCAGTTGTTGCTTGACGACCTCGAGGGTTTCGAGCCTCTTCTCCTTGAATAGCAGCACCTGTTTTGACTTTCCAGAGTAGTTCTTCTCGCTGTCTTCAATCCACTTCTTCAGGTCATTTAGCACAAGGTCACTAAGCTCGTAAATCTCGTTGAAGGTTAATGGGTGTATAATGTACACATGTTTGGTCAGCAGAAAAGGGCTCTCCACGTTCATTGACGCGGCCGGAACGGTGTGAATCTCTTCGTAGAAGGCGTGACTCTGTGCATCGATGACTTTATATGTCATATCCTTTTCCTTCAGGAAGGACTCTTGGCACTTCGTTCGAATCGGGAGAAGCTCTGTGTACTTCGGTGAAGAGATGGTATCTGTCTCAGGATCTTGCCATTCGAGAAGTTGCGGCAAGGCGTCCACGCGATTAGGCCGGAGTGAGAAGCTAGGCCGCTTTGGTGAAAACATGGATGCGCATATGTCGTCCAGGAATGACATGGGTCTCTAACAAAACATGGGCAACTTTCGTTTTTGTCAGAGTAGAACTGTGTTCACAGATATGAGGTTGAATAGTCCTTTTCGGATGCTTCAGGTGGAGTGGCGTAGATAGAGGACTGGAGGTAGATATAAAAGTAATGAAAAGCAAATAAGGCTACGACGCGTGATCACGGAGAACACCCAGTGGATGGTATCAGTTTCGTTAATAGGGTGAATGAAAACCATTGGCTGATTAGGCAAACGGCTAGCAAGGCATTCACAAATAAAAGTAGAGCTATTTAGACCTTACTCCTTGTCGTCAAGCGCAAAGTATTAACTGAATGACTGAATCTATCAAAAAATACAGCACAATTTCAACTTCAACATCTGTTGTATTTGAGCTTGAACATACCTAGGTATACAACTACCAACATCATTTATTGAACACCAACTACTCTTAACTACATCATCCGCAAAAGGTGATACGACGTCCAACTATAGCAAACACCAACCCGACGTAGTGCATTACTTTATCACACCAGTCGGCTTCCCTCCGTATCGAACTTCTTCCTACCATCCTGATCAACAACGTTCCCATGTACATCAACATGCCACGCTGGTATAATGACCGCAGCACCAGCCCCGAACATCAAATCCCGCACTTCACTATCCAAGACAGCAAGACTCCGCAACTTCCACGACACCGCGGTCAAGGTCCGCAACCTCATCCGCGCGAAGGTCTCTCCCGCCGACTCGGAACCTCCGCCGAAATCGGTAAGAGTGGCTTTCAGGTGTGCCCGTAGGGATTC
This sequence comes from Pleomassaria siparia CBS 279.74, assembly GCA_010093715.1. Taxonomy (NCBI): domain Eukaryota; kingdom Fungi; phylum Ascomycota; class Dothideomycetes; order Pleosporales; family Pleomassariaceae; genus Pleomassaria; species Pleomassaria siparia. The sequence goes on from MU005787.1 coordinate 248,894, forward strand.
CAATGTAGCCTGATTCATTCTATCTGTATCGTCGAGACATAGTGGGTGGTAGATGTAGCTAGTACCTGAAGGCGATTCGGGATCGGGAAATTCTTCGTACGTGAAGTGAGCTTGTGCCCGGCGCACGATTTCCCTTTCTTCACTCGTATAAGCGCCGAGCTTTCGGGGGTCTGATGGGCGAGATTGCTGCAAAGGCATTTGGAAATGTGTTTGGCTTCTAAACTAGTGTTGCACTTTGTGGTTTTATGCTATATAAACGTCTGCCTCGTGAATATTGCTGATAGCTTCACAGACAGACAGGTTAATAGCAAAATCTTCTTATACGACATCTCATTGTAGGATATACTCTACTTTGCACGTGTCTTTCGAGCCGTCACAAATCATGTTCACATCTGACAGTATATACATCGTTTTGACGTACGCCAGGTCACACGCAGGTAGTTGAAGTCAACATTCGCCTTTTACCGACAAACCCAGGTACCATAGCGTGTTTTCCATTTGCGTTGAGCAGTACACAAGTCCTTCATCAGAAGAGTGAGGCAGTACACCCACGCTCTCATGTTTAAAGCATACGCTAGTCTGTGAGTCAAGGTATATAACCTGCAGCGTTTTCTGATAACTACGCCAAGGGTATACAATCTCCCTCAAACACACACACATTCCGTCACTCTCACAACTTTATCACAGGATCCTAAGCAACTTCACCTATCAATCGACTCCCATGTAATATGTTGCCAACTCTACTACCAATATCCAGTGCCGAAAAGATCCTTGTGACCCAGACCGTGCAGACGTTGCAGAACGCTGAAGATAAATGCTGCCAACACCTATCTCGCCCTCTTCTCCACATGAACCCAACCGGCAAAGGCGGAGCTCTCAACAATACAACTAAACAGACATTCGACTCCATCAAGGCGAAAGTTTGGGAGAAGAATCTCTGGTAAGAACACGTTGTGACATTTGGAAGATGTGTCATCAAGTATCGCAGGTGGATATTCTATTATAGATGTCTGGGGGGACGAAAGTATCCAGTTCTCTTGCCAGATTTGTAAACGTACTCGTGGCAGATACAAGGGGTTTCAGTAAAGTGTTTTTGATCCCTTTGCTCCCTTCTGGGTATCCTCATACTGTATACTTGGGTGTGCGATATATGGAACCGGCCAAAATCCTGGTTGGGGGAAAGATTTGATTTGCGTTGTGAAGGTTTCGTCGTTCGACCTAGTTTAACCATGGTTAATTGACTTTGTCAGTCACTCAACGTAGTAGAACATCACCAATCGATCCGTACCTTTGTCTTTGTTTTCCAAACTTGGTTCCTGATTATACATATGCCAAAAATAAGAGTCAAAAAAAGGGTAGCGGCAAAACCCACAACCTAGCGTAATTTGTCCACCGTTGTGCTTAAAGGGAGTACTGATTTCTGTCTCCTGGACTTCTCTCCATCCCACAAACACCCTCTTCACATCCACATACACACACACACAATTCTTTCGGCTTTCAGCCCATTTACCACCAGAACTCACATCTCTGATCACTTCTCATGATTATCACTACCACATCATCACTCTACCATCACTACGATATCAAAATGGACTACTCAAGCGCAATCAACGACCTTTTCGTCGACTATTTCCCTTTCGAGCATCTATCAGCCGAAACGAGAAACATGATCTATGAGGAATACATGGAGCCCCCGGCACCCATTTTCCACGATGAAAAGCCGTACCCAGTAACACTGCGCATCAATCAATACGGCGAACTCGCACTCCCAAGCCTTTCTGCAGTATCTCGGCAAATGCGATACGAAACGCGAGGCTACGTTCACTATCGCTGCCTCCAAGCCCTCAAGGACGTCGACAACAAGGGACTTATTCACGCACAAATCATGGATTATGACACGCGTCCTCTATTCTCATGTTTGGAGTTGTTGAGCCGCGAGACGGACGTACCAATGGAAAACCTTCTAGATCGGACGCTGGTAACGCCGCTGGGGGTACCAAAGTTGGACAATGTGCTCGACTGGGTGACCAAGTTCGTCAAGGCGCCGTCGGAATATCCCATTTTCTCCTTCACCGACCCTCAGCCCTCGTCTTGTCCGAAACTCAACGACTTCGGCCCCATCGAGCTCTTCTCGGGTAGACTCTCGCTGCTGTCCATTCTCCAGGTGCGCCGACGCATCGGGGTAGAGGTCTGGAACGACTTCATCGACATGGCTCTCGCACGCGCTCTCGACGACTACAGGGATGATGGACTCGGCATCGAGTCGTTTGCTGCAGCTACCAAAGACGAGCCAGACCTTCTTACCAGGATCGTCACCATCTACGTCGACTTCTACACCCTTGTCCACAATCACAAGAGCCAGCTCCAGCGACGAGACAATTTCCTCTGCAAGCGGAACAGGATCGTCACTATCAAGAAGAAGATCTGCACCATCGCCATGGCCCTCGATCTCCTCGGCGACGACTTGCTGATGCTCTGGTTGCGGATGGGTGGTGCCTGATTCTTGGTCGACTTCTTACACACTTGTTCACTTGTCGACTTCTTCATACCTTGACCCCCTTTGCTCCCCCTTTGCTCCCCCCAAACAACACAGCGACGCGCTCCACTCACTCACTCACTCACTCACCCATCTTTCCTCCATACTAGACAACTGAAGCGCCAAGCAAAGTCTCCCATCCCAACATACAACATCCCTGGATCTCCACATTTATCTACTTCCACAAATCTACATCGTTTTCTCTCTTTCTTTTTTCTTCGAGATCGACCAGAGAACAGTACCCGACCGAGCTCCCAACCGACCAGACAGACAGACAGACAGACAAAGTCTTTTTTTTCATCTCTAGCTTAGGGTGTTTAGGGAGTTGGGGCATTGTTTTTTATTATTATATCACAATAGATGCAGTTTCGAAAAGGACTTCATTTCCTTGTGCAAAGTTACTTTCCTGGTTGGGTGTGATGGGTATGGGAGACTTGATTCATCGTTTCATTCATCTATACCCCCTGAAGCAAGAGTAGTAGTAGTAGTAGTAGTAGTAGCAGTAGCAGTAGCAGTAGCAGTAGTAGAAGATGTATCTCATATATATTTGTTCATCTAATTGTAACGCTGTATTCTAAATATCAACATTATACCCAATTAATTATTATAAGACAGTAATAAAATGAGACAATAGTGATTCTATTTAATGTAATGATTAGGTCTATCTATGAGATGCTGTGACGAGGTAATGGGGCTCAGGAGATCGGGCCGAATATTGGTTGTGATTTAGTAGTGTTTACCTTCCGTTATGTGACCGTATAGTGTATAGGTCTAACAATTATCTTATGTACATACCAACACTAACTGTTTCTGGAATATATATTACTGTCATGTTGGGAAGATTGTTAAAACGCCTATATCGTTATAGAGCCTAATCCACTGTAGTTACTTACTTACAACATTGAGACACGTGGCGAAAGGATTCACGCTGCTTTGCAGAGGCCTACCTACTTACTGTATCCGTGTATAACCAGTCCCTCTGGAAAACGTCAGCACAGCACAATCAATGATTGTTCATAGATATTTCCATTTTTCCATTTCCATAGTATGCCCATCCATATCCCAGAAATCTAGCACTCATTATATCCAATTCCACCAGCTCTCTTCTGCTGCCATTCCCGCGGACATTTCGTTACTCCATCACCACATATTCCATCAACATATACAAACATCAAAGCCCCGTTTGTCCGCCTTCTAGTCCCAGCTAGATCAATTTCAACTCCACATGTCCCCTCTTTGGATATCGCGGTCGTGAACCTAGGCCCCAAAGTGCAAGAAATCTACAATCGCGTTCGTAACGCGACAAGGTATATCGTTCGAGGATGAGCACCGACTCATCGTCGTGTAAAGTCAAGACAGAACGGAAAAAAAGAAACATATCATAAAGTAGCATGTATTGTCAGAAATAAAACGTGAGAGGGGAATCATGCTTGCATGCGTTGCTGAAACACCAAGTACAGTACGGTCCCTGGAACTCCTCGCTATGCATGCAGGCCGTTGATGTAACGATAAGTATGCGCGCGCAGAAGGGACGGAATAATCAAAACACTAAATAAGTAAATGTAAAGCTCAGCGCGTTGCGGAAAGGGTACGGGTATATCATGAAAAGTGGGAAGCTGCAATGATTGGTCGTCGTCGTCATCAGAAAGTAGTGGTGATGAGCTCAGGGAATGCTCTCAAAATCGTCCCTTGCCCGCAAATATTGTGTGGCCAACTGGTCACCACCACGCTTGCTCTGTTCCATCCAGTGGTACGCTACACACATGGTCATGGGATCGCTGCGAGCCGGATCCTGGGAAGCCTTCCGCTCCTGTATCAGAAGCTCGGTCTTGAAAACCTCGCGGGGCTTGGTGAGAGGTAGAACGGTTCGATTGAGCAATTCTGGAGACGTGAGGTAGAAGATGGCTAGCTCACGCTCAGCGACAGCGTCACCCTCCTTGGCGGTGATGAGGAGCATGCGAGCTGCGTCCTCCATGGTGTATCGCAATACGGGCACCTCGTCTTCTGGTGCCATGTTGGATGCAACCATTGTGCTAAGCTTCTCAGTCGCGGTGCCGTTGGGCTGTTGTGAGATTGGATCGCGCTTCGAATTTTGAGTTACAATCTCGTTGACGATCTTCACCATGATATTGCAGACGTCCTGCTTCAAGCCCAACGCGGCGAGCCCCACGTCCCAAAACGCCTTGCCGCGAGCGGTCTTGTCAAGCATCTGCGCTGGGACAAACGACGCGATGTACTGGAGGTCCCTAAACAAGGTTTTTGGTCGAATGTCTGCATCTCGGAAGAGTCCTTGTAAGACCTCAACAATCAAGTCGGTGCTGGGAGGACCGATAGGGGACCGTGTTCCACCTCGGTAGACTTGCGGCGTTGTGGCTCCAGCCCTATCCGGTACCATGGAATGCGAGCGGCGCTCCTCACAATTTGCAATCGCTTCTTCCAAGTTTTGCGCGCGCGAGGTGTGAGTCGCTGGTTCCCGTGAGCTCAGCTCTGGCATGTCACCGAGCGTTGGCGACTGTGGAACGGCAGGAAGAGTATCCCGACGGTTGTTATAAGAGCGGCCGGTGCGAGACGAGAGGGAAGCGATTATGAGAAGTTCAAGCTCGTACAGCGCATGGAGTTTCGAGAAGGGATTAGGATGCGTAGCAAATTTGCTCAGAAGACGGCGGAAAGCGACATTGTAGGGAAATTCGAGTAGGCCGGATTTCTTCGCAGCAGAGATGGTAGACGATCGTGTCGTAGCGTCACTTGACGTTGACGAGTGTTCACCTGCAGATTGATGCGAGTCGGAGGCAGCGGCGTGTTGGAATGTCGCAATTGGTGGTGCGGCTTGGCTTCGCTCTGTGCGGCCGAGGGTTTCGAGAGGGCCGTTCCGAAGGTCTGTATGAGCCTTGGTCCGCATGTTCTTCATGCTCTTCTTCCTCGCAATCTGCTTCTTGCGAAGACGATCCTCCTCCTCTCTACGATGCATACAATCCTCACCCAGGTCACCAGAGAACCAAGCATCCGTCTCACTTCCATGAGCGAAGACCATGGTCCCCAGGTCGCTTAGCAGCAAGCCCGTCAAAGCTTGCTTCAAATCCAACAGGAACCTGCGCTTATCTTCGTTGACGCTTGCGGACTGCTTCAGCATGACAGTGCCCTTGGAAGATGAGGCCGTTCGCGGGCGGATGCTAGTGGCGCTGGTTGGAGACTGTGCCTGTGTCTGGAAAGGAGACCAGAAAGTAGCAGTGGTGTCGATGGTGAGAACGGGACTCGAACCTCCAAAGTAGTCAGGTGAGTCCATGGGATTTCGGCCCCAGGGACTCAGATCAAAGCTTTGCTGAGAATCATTGCGATTCGAAACCGAACGCAAACTGTTCTGGCTTGGCCGCTGGGCGAAGTCGAGGCTACGAGAGCCAGGTCGGCCCTGCGTCTCATATTCCTCATCGCCGGCGATCGAAAGAGTGCCGACACCCGTGAGGAACAGGTCTCCTTTCTGGCGACCACTATCAAGAAGCTCCTTGTCACGGCGGTAGAGTTCGCTAGACCAGAGTACAGGGCTATCCATCATGTGTTCGGCAACCAGCTTATTCACACACTTGTCAACCTCGAGACAAAAACGGTGGATTCGTTCCTCGCCCTTGCAGAAGTTCTCAACACTGTACTTGTTGAGCCACTTCATTGTTATGTCTGATTGTTCATCCGAGAGCTTATTGGGGCCACCGAAGTCTTGAGAAGCTGCCATGATGTCGACGAGCTGCGCTTCTGTCTTCAACAGGAAATTATTCGACGAAGACTTGGAAAAGTTACGTGGCCTGTGAGATTGGATAGGCTTGCCGTCCAGTGTCTTTGTCGGCTGCCCCATGATCTTGAGAGCCATGGCCACATTCCTAGCTTCCTCGTAAGTGGCAGAGTTGCGGACATCAGTAATGTACCACATCTTGTCGCGCAAATGCTTCAAGCCGAGAATCATCTCGTCGATGATGGTGTCGTGGCGCTCCTGGGACTGCTTCAGCCACACAAACCAAGCCTCGAATTCTTCAATCGCATTCGCAGATTTTCCAAGGGAATCGCGAGGTCCACGGGAGAAGTAATTCAGAAGAGCAGCGTATCCATTCTTGATGAGAGAAGGAGAGCTAAGTTTGCGGAGTGTTTGCAACGTCTTGTAATACAAATGGGCGTTGACGAAGTCAGAGCGAGCTTGGCATTGGTACATGGCCGTCTCGAGCATGGTCACGAGTACCGAGTTGTTCTCGTGCTTGTCCACTGGCTGCGGATTGCTGTTGCTTCTTGGGTGTTGAGGGGAGCGGTGTCGAGCAGGTACGTTTCGTTGATTAGCGATGAGGTTGGTAAGCTGGCTCTGGCTCTGAGCCGGGCCTTGAGACTGGTTATTGTACGGGTTCCTGGAACCGAGAACGTCGCTATGTTGCCGAATAGGTCTTCCACCGCGAGAACTCTTTCGATGAGTCGACGTTCGATTACTAAAGTTTTTAGACTCACTCTCAGGTGCAAGCTCTTTGGGGATCTCCCATTCCTCGACTAGCTTGGCAATGGCCTCTTTGAGCTGATGATAGTCATTTTCCAGATCAAGACGATCGGACGGACCCTCATCATCGTCACTGCTGTCGCTTTCGGGTGAATCATCGTCATGCTCATCCTCGTCGTTGGAATCTTTTCGCATGCGGTCCTTGAGGTGCTTTCCATCAGGCGAGATGTATAGGACGGCCCATCGTTCGGCGCAAGGATGGCACGAGCCAGACGTAGCATCCACGCCCAAGATCCTGGACATCTCGGAACACACCATTCTCAGGCGTCTTCCATATTGTTCCGTGGGGAGGATTTTGGAACCCTCGGCATAACCTTCATCCAAAGGCAAGTTATGACGGTCAACGACATGTCCGGAGGGGTCTAGCAATGGTTCTCTAGACGTGGTATCGCTGGTCATCGACGAGGCACTGGCGCTGAGGATGGAACTGGCATCGCCTGCTGACATGGAGCTTGCACGGAATGGCATTGAGATACCAGACATTGACGAGGCAGATGAGGCAAGGCCAGTCCGGCGTTGGAGATCCTTATCGAAATGGCTTGATGGTGGGCGGCGGTCAGGGAATAAGGTATTGACCAAAGTGATGATATCAGACGGAGAAACGACAATGAAAGGTTGAACTTCCACGGTTTCCCGTGGAGAAGTTATGGCTTTCGCCGGAAGGAGAACAGGCTTAGAATGAGATTTGGTATGCTTAAACCTTGCCAAGATGTTTTCAATGTGAACACGGATTTTAGGAAGAATGGTGACTTGATTTTTCCTGTCAAAAAGGTTAGCGGTGAGGAAGTCATTCGGGATCAGAGAAGGGTCGTACCAATTGTAAGTCATGTCCAGAACATGCTTCTGGGCTCGGATGGCAATTTCCTTGAGTATCTTTTGACGAGCATGCTCACTGATGTGATGGCCAATCATGATCCCATGGGTCTACCTGGAATTAGTGCCTGCAAAGAAGGAGACGGAAAAGATGGACGTGCCTCTGGGTGAATGATGGCATTCAGCAAGAACGTGGAGAAGAGCCAACGGGACGCGAAGAAATTTTGGGCCGCTTTCCTGTATTTGGATTCATCCAGCTTTCGGAGGATGGCATTTCCAATTTCCAGGACGCCTTCTGGAATACCTCCGGCGCTGGGCTCGTCGTCCACAACCTCAAAGAGACGCTTGACGGCCTTGTCAAAGAAGTCATCGGCAGCTATGGTGTCCTTTGTGCTTCGCGGGATTGGCTGGGTCATGGGCCTTGAAGCTTGCTCTTCGGCCTTCTCCAGCAAAAATTGGCCATCCTGAAGAACCTGCATGAGGTAGAGCTCTAGGTTGGCCTTTCCGGGCCATTCCCGCATACCAGCCCAGACATCGAGAACAGATTTGATGAACTTGTCAGAGCCTTGCCTGGACTCGGAGATGAGTTTGGCACATGTAGTAGCCCATACATCGGTCCGACGGAGGTCCTCGGCGGAGTCTGGTCCCGAGGAATTGGCGAAGATGGTGTAAATGAGAGCAGCGAGCGGATCGTGCCTTTGGAATGACAAGAGACGCTCCACTGGACTAGGGCCTTGCGGACTGGGCTTTTGGGGGCCAACGGACTTACCTCTGGCTTGCATTGCCATGACGGAATCGATAGGTTCGAAGGCTTGACGAAACGACGTAAGAGAAGCAAGCTCTTGCTGAGACAAATTGAGAATGCGAGTAGCAAGGAAATCTGGATTGGTGCGGATTTCAGAAATGAAAGCCAAGAGATCGTTCATGATCTTGCTGGGCACCTCGGTCATGAAAGTGGAAAAATGCTGCGACTTGTCGCCCTTGAGGATTTTTGTTTTGCCAAACTCCATATCTGGTTCCAATAGGGCATATCGTCGCGTGGCATCGCATGAGTTCCGAACGTCGTTGAGGGCATTATAGAGGACAGCAAAACTTTTCTTATCATCCGACCTGAAGTTGTCAACCAAGGTGCGGTGGGCGAGCTCTCCGCAATGTACCAGACGTGCGGACAGGGCGCTCGACACGAGCCATCTGTGCAGGCGGACCCGTGAGTGTGTTTTTCGCTGCTCCTGGTAGCCCTGGAGGCGGATCAAGTGGGCGAGCTCAGCGAGAGAGGTGGCAGACGTGGGGATGGCGGCGGTCGGCAAATACGTATCGGTGTAGGAGGAGAGGTCTGCGGGGAGGAGGCGAGGAAGACGGCCGGCGGGAGCAGACATGGAAACGGGCATCTGGGGACGCTGCAAGATGGGTGACGAACGCTCATTGTTGTCGTGCGATCCGCCAGGTCGACTTCCCATGGTTGACTGAGGCTGCTTGGAGGACAGAGGTGAAGGCGACCTTGGCGGAGTGGTAGACCGGGGCGGGACCTCTATCGGGGGGTCATCGACGACAGTTGTATGCGAGGGGGTATGGCTTCGAGAAGAGACGTGGGTGATGGTTGGAGACAAGACGGGGGCTAACTGTGTCAGTGAGGGCCTGCCAGCTCATCGTACAGAGCGCATTGATCCGGGCCGAAGCTATTGGCGAGGGAAGCGTGCACAAAAGGCACGGGCAGGAGAGCGAAGGGGGAGGGAGGAGGAGGAGGAGGAGGGGGAGGGGAAGAAGGAGAGGGGGGGGGGAGGACAACATACGGGGAGTAGACGGAGCCAGCACCGAGGGCGAGGCGGAATGTTGATTTCTTCTCAGCATGCTGTGCGGCCTGGCGCCATGAGGACGCGGCGTGTCGAGCCGTACGGCAGTGTAAGCACAGTCAGTCAGTTCACAGTCACGATCACAGCTCTTCACCGCAGCATATCCGCTGGCCGATGAGCCGAGAGTGGACAAAGGACAAGGACGAGGACGTGTGTATTAGGGAGGGAACCCTAGGGGAGGCGTGCACGAGGTGTGCGTTGGCAGCGGCGGGCTCTGTTTAGACGTCGTCGCTATCGATACCGTACAATGCGCACGCACGGGCCACAAACTCGGAAGGCAGCTTGACGGTTGGACGGCTTTCGAGTCCTGGGGGCGGAGGGGGAGGGCAAGTCACGACTCGTGGCCGCGAACAGTGAGAGGAACGCAGGCGATCAGGGCGAGGCGGCGAGGCGGCGATGATGTAAGGGGGAGGGGAGGGGTTTAGCAGCAGAGACACAAATGGGCCCGATCTTGGAGGAGCGAAGGCGGATACAAGCTGCAGCAACATATAATTACAGGGGCTGATATGGCATGTTCAATATGTATGTATGTATGTATATATGTGTGTATGTATGTATGTATGTATGTATGATAGTATGTATGTATGTATGTATGTATGTATGTATGTATGTATGTATGTATGTATGTATGTATGTATGTATGTGAGTATGTAATGTATGATAGTATGTAATGTATGGGAGAGAGAGAGATATGCGCTGGGCTGCGGGCGAGATTGGTGGCAACGCAGACCGCCAGACGTCGTGCAGACGAGGGGACGATGAATGAGTGGCAGACATGAGTGGTAGACATGAGTGGTAGACATGAGTGGTAGACATGAGTGGTAGACATGACTTGCAGCAGCCAACACATCCACCGTCCATCGCACGAGCCCGAATCAACCTGCTGCAGCATCACACACCTCAGCTGCAGAGCGAAGCACGTACCAAGGATAATAGACGCACACCCACAGACAGCGAGTTGCCTCACGACCAGCTCATCCGTCAAAACCAGGCCCCCCTCGTCCTCGTCGACCTGGCCAGCGCACGCAAAACCGAGTCCGCGCGCGCCGTTGTTGGCCTCGTTTCATGGCAAGCAGCCACGCTGACCAGATTGCGGCGGCGACGGAACTCCCGTTGGCCATACATGGCCCATTCTGCGACCCATTCTGCGACCCTCTCCATGACAGACATGCCACCACCCAACAAGCCCCTCCTCAGCTTCCATCCTGTTCCTGTTTCTGCTCCTGCTCCTGTTCCTACTCTTGTTCTACTCCTCCTGTTCTGCACCTGTCTTGCACCTGTCTTGTCTTGCTCCTTCCTGGCTTGCTCCTGGTTTGCTCCTGTCTTGCTCTTGTCTTGCTCTTGTCTTGCTCCTGTCTTGCCACTATCCTACCACTATCCTACTACTCCTGCTTCGTCGCATCTGCACCGTCCGATTACAGCCAGTCGGATACCTCAAGTCCCGTCTGTTCTTCCAGCGCGGCCAGCCAGTCGTTGCGGCCTCATGCTCCAGATCGCCCCTGCGCGCGTGCTGCTTGATGTGTTGGCATATGCAGACGCGCTGTCAAAAAAAAAGGAAGAAAAAAGGGCCTGCACGCCAAAAAACACCGCGTCCCACTTGCACACCCTCGCAACCCCAGCTCGAGAACCACCACTGTTTCCCACTTCATCTCCAGCTGCATCGCTAGACAAGAGTTAAATCTGTCCTCAAGAAACATATCCTGCCCACCGCCACCAATCGCCTGAGCTGCTGTCCTGGCGAGCCTTTTTATTCTGCAGCTATATGCAGTATGCGTGCGTGCGACTAAACATGCCATGCCCCAACATTGCAGCCCTGATACAGACGTGCAGCTGGCATGCACACCACCATTTCGTGTTACGAGAGTCAACAACTCCAACAGGAAGACGGCAGTCCCATAGCTCGATACGTCAAGTATCGAATTGTCATTTCATCTATGCTCTCTGGTCTTCCGCGAGGCTGCAGAAAAAAAACTCCAAAATAGGGTTTCAACGGTCCCTGGGGGCTAGATCTGGTCGTGATCCCTGCCCCATCATTACAGCATGTGCCGTTGCGTGACATCTCCACTCGCTCCACGAGTTCTAGACAAATCCGTAGGCACTTATTCATGGGGGGCTTATTCTTGGGGGGCTTATTCTTGGGGGGCTTATTGGGGGGCTTATTCTTGGGGAGTATCGGAACCAAGTCTACGCCCAAGTATTTCGGCGTTGGGCATAACCTCACGTTGCCCAACCGCCGTTATGCGCCTCAAATGTTGCGAAACCAGCAACAAGACTGGGTCAATCTCCGCCAGATCCCGTCTTCACCCACGGCCGTGGCACTCCATCGTAAATGCTAAAATCAACCTCTTGTTAGACTCTGGGGGAACACAACGCCATTCCAGCGCTACGGACCCGTGCCTCCGAATTTTCATCACTTACCTGGTGTCAGTTCATGGATTCCCTGAGCAGAGGGGCGACACGTTTTCTGCTGTGCTGTACATTTCGCTGCCACCATACCTGCCTCCAATATTCATCATCCTGGTGTCCATGAGCTTCGCCGTCTGAGCCATGCCAGTCTTCGAGTCTCAACTCCTCGCTAGCATCTGTGGCAAATTTCTTCGCGGCTGAGATGGCCGTGTCGTTGAAGGCCAATACAAGGAGCTCCCTTTGAAACTCGCCTTCTGAAGATGTGGACGTGGTCATGACAGCATACAAGTCAACACCCCTCTCCTTGGAGAAGCTCCTCAACGCTTCGAGGTAGGCTTTGTCGAGCGATTGCGTGTTCGCTTCCTCCCCGGCTTTCTTCTGCATGAAGGCGATAGACTTGACCACTGAACTTATGCCGAGTTTCTGTCCCCGTGCATTCCATTCCTTGTAGTCCTTTCGCAATATGTCTCGCAGCTTCAGCCCACCAATGTCCGTCTTCGCCGTGTTGATCTCCTTATAGAACTCGCTGCGGTTGAATCCGGCTGAGAGCTGGGGACAAGCCATAATCTTAGCCTCAAGATACTCGACCGCTTTGCTGTCGTGTTCCGTTGTCTTGTCTTTGGATTGGAGGTTTGCTGTATCAATCAGAATGCTCGCCAAGCCCAAGTAGGCCAACTGCGCATCCCACAATTCGACAGCAGCGCCCGCTTCCGACAAGCTGTCACCTTGGCCGCGAGCAGCACCGGAGTCTATGCCAGAGTTGGAGAGCTTGTCCCAGGTGTGCTGACAGAATTCTGTGACTAGACTTGTGCAACTGCCGGTTTTGATGACTACACGAGGTTCACACCCAGTATCCTGCTGCACCTTTCCTTCGTCGTCGTGGTGATCAATCACGCCAGCGACTCGCTCCGAGTAGATTTTACCCAGTTGGCCTTGGAGAGCATTGTGATCGACCAATATCCATTGCGTATTTTCGGGCTTCAGCTCAGATTTCATGACCGACATATGCGGGAGATCATCCAGCGTGATCAGATGCCCAGGCTCTATGTTTGCATGTCGGAAAAGAGTCGGAAATTCCGGTCGAATTTGAATGTCCGAGAACGGCATGTTCGTTATTGGAACATATACCGAACTGAATGCGCTGGACGGAGGCATCATTGTACGGATGTACGCGTACATCAACGAGCATGTCATCGAATCAAGGTCTACATCGTGTGTTAGTTTTGACTCAAGACTCGCGGTGCGGTGGAATTTTACCCGCAGATTCATTGCCAACTACTAACGTGATCTTCTGGCTCGAGACGACTGCTGTGCGGAGAGCATCTTTGGCTTGAGCTAGGAAGCCACGAAGAGATTTCCTTGGGACAGCCATGGCGATAATATCGCAGCGGTGAGCAAAATACCTGGTGTTGGCTGGTTGGCTATTTCGTCGTATTTGTCGGAGGGAACTGAAAGTATTTTTGGTTTGGTTACAAGTGACGTATCGTTGTAGCAGTAAAATGTGGGGTTGTGGGGTTGATGGGTGGGTTGAAGGGTTGAAGGGCACGTGCACGGATACGTAAGCAGTGAAGTGAGTGACAAGAAAGGTTGTCGCACAGTCGACGATATTACATGTAGCATCTGCTAGAATCTCACAAAGGCGGTGTGATAAAGGTTGTAGGAAGGTAGTAATTAGTGTTGTCTCTGCAGTGAAACCTGGTGCAACATATGGTAGGATCAATTTAGCCCATCTCGAAGTATCTGGCTCGAATAGAGGTCGACAATATCTTCGAGTTACGTCCGCAGTCTTCACGGCTGAAAGGTTAGGATACATGTCGGTGAAGAAGGTTTCATGTAAGCTCAACACTCCCGGCAGGTACACCCCTTGTGCTCCTCAGCCTCCTCGAGAAGAACTGCATGATTGGCAGCATCTCTTCTCGATTGCTCGGCATCCCATCGCCGTTCTTCTTCCACTCTTTGATCTCTACAAACTCGAATGCGTCTTTGAGCTTCAAAGTTGCGCTGTCCGATACAGCGGAACCTTTCGAAGCTTTGCATACCAGTATCGGCGTTCTACTCTTCTTGTCCAAGGCTTTCAGAGGCAGGCTCAAAGATAGCGCGCCTCCAATACTAACTACACCTCCGAGCTCCTCTCCTTCCAGTCCAGCGGCTGCTTGCAATCCGACCATGCCACCCTGAGCAAACCCATAAATGATAATCTCACGAGCCTTGTAGCCGCATTTTCCTATAAGCCCTTGGCGGATGATGCTGTCGAGTACGATTGTGGTGGACGTCTTGAATCCGGTGTCTGAGTCCATCTCGCCCGTATTCTGGTCAAAGACCATGTCGTCGCCCCAGTGAAAGCCGCCGAGGTCAAAAGGAAGTGGCATGGGAGCCTGCACAGCGATGCATGCTGTCTCTGGAAGGTTTAGCTGCTGGCCCAGTTTTGTGAACGAGGCATTAGTGTCCCCGAGGCCGTGAAGCAGGATTAATACGTTGGTGGGTTGCTGTGAAAATGGTGCTGGTTACGTCAGTTGTTGGAATGCCGGGTTTCTAGGAAATGGGTCAGAACCCGATACGACTTACGAGGGGTAATGCTCAGATTGATCGCGGAGGCAAAGTCGCCCTTGGTGGGAAGTCGCCCCGGCATGGTTGTCGTGATTATGGTGGTTCGATCATGCTGTGCTGTGCTGTTCTCAGTGCACGATCCGCAGGAAGGCCACGGATTGCCAAGTCATGCGAAAGCTTGACAGCTTGAACTCCAACGACCGAATTAGAAGGGACATGCATAACTATTCCAATGTCGTGATAAAGCAGTGAATGGTCTACACCATTAAAAAAACTCACACATTCATTATCCAAACTCGTCATCATCACCATCTCTACTGCCACCTCCGCAGCTCGTTCGAATCTCGTTGGTCAACAAGCTTTGCCAAGTTTGTCAAGCTTGCTTGAGGAGAGGCTTGTTCGGATACCCCTGTCCATCCACTGAACCAACCCGTCTTTCCCGGGCAGTTTATGCAATACACGCATGCTTCTAGACCCCCTTTGGAGAGCGCTTCATGCCTTGATATCAAGTCCTTGCATGAGGAAGCCAACATGCCTCACCGAGAGCCAATTGAGTCTTCCAATCAGCCCTCCACCTCGTCATGACGTTCCAAATTCACATGTCACGCAACATTGACGAATCCTGGGCGAGCTGAAGAGTTACGGAATAGAGGGGTACTCATACCCTAGACCCACCTTTTGTAGTCTGCGCCTCAAAGCAAGTTGAGTGAAATGACGCCGATTGAGCCACCGGAGTCGGGCGGAGGCCAGGAGGAAGAGGTATATAAATCCCTCAGCTACCTCTCCTGAGAACAATCATCCATTCTACCAGCTTTACATCTAACCTTTTCAATCCTACAAACAAACTCATCACCTTCTTCAATCAACACCAAACTCATACCATAAACATGCCTTTCGGTTGGGGTAAGCATTCATCAACCTATGTGATTCCCGCACCTTGGCCTTGTCTTTCATCTGACTCGTATCTACTCTAGGTGAATCAGAACAGTCGTATGACCAGGTCTACAAGAACGACAACTTTGAAGAGAACAAATCCAGCCTTGGCCACGAGGTAGTTGCTGGTGGTGCCGCCTTCGCTGGCTTCAAAGCATTCGAAGACCACCAACGCAAAGAGGGTTGGTCATCCACGGTTTAGACTCTTCATCGACATGCATACTGATACGTAGTCATAGGAAAGCCCGTGTCACACGCGTTCGCCAAGGAGGTCCTCGCTGGATTCGCCGGTGCCGAAGTCGACAAGCTCGCTGAGACCAAGGGCGAGGATTGGTTTGACAAGGAGAAGACCAAGCATCAAGCAAAGCAGAATGCCGAGCGCATGTACGATGAGCATTATGTCCAGGATGAGGGCGCGGAGCAGTACGACCCTAACCGCCACGGACGCAACGAGAGACTTGAGCGTAACAACTGGTAGATAGCCAAGCAGATTTCTATGTGGAGTTCCGTGTAAAGGAATCCACGTACAAGTTGCTCAAAGTAGAACCAATGTACCAAAACTTCATTGCCAGTTGAATTGAATCCATTGTTGCGAAGTTGAGCGTTGTGGCCATTATAGGTTTCCCCAATGCTTCGAATATAGCTTTGTAAAAGAGAGATGACGTCGCTCGGGCTCTTGGCCCGTGCCACATCAGACCGCAACGCGATCGGCATCCTTAAAGTGAGAATCAAGCCTCCGCCCAATTGACATTCTCGTTGCACAGCGCGCACAACACCTTTCCCAACCCGTAAATGGCAGCGCATTACCCCACGTTCGCCTCTATCAGAGCCTAGTGTTGCCGTTGACCACACGTCGCTGCCCTGCCATATTTTTACCCTGTCGCTCGTTGCACAGGTATCACAGCACATACACGTCAATATGAAATTCGCAAAGTACAACAATCTTCGGCTTCTTGCAGCACTGGTCAGGCTAATTGCAGCACAGGGAACTGGAACGTGATCTCGTCCCTGAATGGCGGCTCAAGTATTTGGACTACAAGGTAGGAAGACAGCAACATTGCATTTTTTTCTTACTCCTTACTTACATCCTGTCTAGACAGGCAAAAAGAAGCTCAAAGCCATCGATCGAGCCCTTCGAAATGTCAACAATCAGACTCCTCGTATACGCCGCCGCGGCACCACCTACACCCCTTCACCCCTCGATACCGCACCGAAATACACGTTCCTCAATCGTACCCAAGGTGTACGCGACACAAGCGACCTACGTTCTCTGGCTATACACAACAGCCAAGCCAGCCTACAGAAGCCCAATGGCAGTCACGACATTGGTCGCACACCAGAAGAGCTGCCCTTGAATGGGGGCCAGGGACAGCCGTTCCCAGGGTTGGCACGATATGGCAGCATCATCGGGAGCCCACCAAATTCAGATAAGGGTCACATGGATAAGGCGCGAGCGCCGCCGTCTCTGAAACTCCCAAGCGCGGCTTTGGACGCGGAAAATGATTCTCTGCACGCTGGTCCCTCTGCCAGTTCGCACAAGAAGACCAAGTTGGTCACCCTTCCTCCACCCACAGATAATGCATTGGAAGTTAGAAAGACGAGATCACCACATGAACAATCTGCGTCGCTCCCATCCAGATACAAAAGCGTATTCAGTCCCAAACGAGTAAATTCCACACCAGGCTCACAAGTGACCGAACGCCCTGCGCTGCTGAAACGAGTATTCTCTATGAATCACAAATCTCCTCCTCCAAGTCCCGGCGATATTCCTTTGGAAGTCTATCGGGATCTTGATATACGGCAATCTGAATTCTTTGGCTTTTTGGATATGCAACTGGAGAAGATTGAAACGTTCTACAAGTCAAAAGAGCACGAGGCTACAGAGAGACTGAATGTGCTGAGAGAGCAGTTGCATATTATGAGAGATCGCCGTCTCTACGAGGTCATTTCCCTACAAACCTCGAAAATAAAGGCGAAAGAGGCCAAAAAACGTGCGAACAACGTCCTGCATGGGCATGGGCATGGGCATGGGCATGAGCATGAGCATTTATCCAGTCCTGAAGACGAAGGACCCAAATCAAATGCGAAAGGACATTCACTGAACACATCCTGGCTGAATCCAATTGACTCTGCGTTGGAAGCTGTCAAGGCTGGAAAATATGGAAGGAGCACAAATGCAATGGCAGAATTTGCGACACCATCGCTGAAACCTCAAAAGCTTACAGACGATCGCCGGGATTATTCACGCCGACCAGATCTGCCGGACGTGCCGTACCAGTCGGCAAAGAGAAAGCTCAAAATTGCCCTACAAGAGTTCTATCGCGGGCTAGAATTGCTCAAATCGTATTCATTGTTGAATCGGACGGCTTTCAGAAAAATCAACAAAAAGTACGACAAAACAGTCAACGCACGTCCCTCGATGCGCTATATGACAGAAAAGGTCAACAAAGCCTGGTTCGTCGAAAGCGATGTCGTTGAAGGGCACATCCGGCAGGTTGAAGATCTGTACGCCCGATACTTTGAGAAGGGTAATCACAAAGTTGCTGTTGGAAAACTACGCATCAAATCCGCTCGGGCAGGCGATTTCACCGAGAACTCGTTCCGAAATGGCCTCACGTTGGCTGGAGGTCTCATCTTTATGATACAGGGTCTTGTTCTAGCGATTGAGTTGCTTAACTCTGATGATCCGACAACTATCGTGGATACCAGTTATCTCCTACAGGTGCGTCTTCCGTATCCGACTTTGAACACACCGTTGACCCGTTTCATAGATTTACGCCGGATACTTCCTTATGAATTTCTTGTTCCTTCTTTTTTGCTTGGCCTGTCGCTTCTGGCACGAGTCCAAGATCAACTATGTTTTTGTCTTCGAATATGATACCCGCCACCATTTAGATTGGAGACAGCTCGCCGAGGTAGGAATATGGAACACGCTTCCGGCACTTCTGGCGCATATTTGAGGCTAACAATTCACAGCTTCCATGCTTCTATATACTCCTTCTTGGATTCTTCATGTGGTTCAATTTCAATCAGTTTGGCACCCAGGTCATGTACATATATTACCCGGTTCTCCTCATAGGAATATCTACAGTAATTTTGTTCTTTCCGGCCAAGATCCTCTACTACCGCAGCCGCAAATGGCTCATATACTCGATCGTATTTTACCCTAACCCTTCCTGTCGACTCTGCTAACTACTCTTAGTGGCGCTTGGTACTTGCCGGTCTGTATCCTGTCGAATTTCGTGACTTCTATCTGGGTGATATGTTCTGCTCACTTACGTACGCCATGGGTGTAAGTTGATTCCACCAGTGAGCTTATTGTGACTAATTTGATTACTAGAATATTGAGTTGTTCTTCTGCTTATACGCGCATGGTTGGTCAACCCCAATCCATTGCAGTTCGAGCCAATCTCGCCTACTAGGGTTCTTTGCCGCACTGCCGGCGATATGGCGAGCCCTGCAATGTCTGCGTCGTTATGCGGACACCAAGAGCGCATTTCCTCATCTCTACAATTGTGCAAAGTATATGGCTACCATCATGTTCTATGTTACACTCAGCATCTACCGCATTGATAAGACACCGACAAACCGCGCCGTCTTCATCGTATTTGCCATCATAAACTCCTTATATTGCAGTATGTTTCTCGCTATTCCCCATGTACCTCTTACTCACCCTGGTAGGCTTCTGGGATGTCATAATGGATTGGTCCCTCGGCGATTTCAGTGCCAAATACCCTTTCCTTCGCAATATGCTAGGCTACAAGAGGGTCTGGATATACTACGCCGCTATATGTATTGACCCTATCCTGCGCTTCAACTGGATCGCGTACGCCATCGACCCTTTGCAGATCCAACATTCAGCTGTGACTTCCTTTGTCGTCGCCTTCTCCGAGGTGTGTCGCCGTGGTATGTGGACCATCTTCCGCGTTGAAAACGAACACTGCACGAACGTGGAACGGTTCCGCGCCTCGCGAGACGTGCCGTTGCCCTATGATGTTCAATCTAGCCCCGAGGCCTCGGCAGAAGATGTTGCAAATGCAACCGGGAATGGAAAGCAGAGGAAACCCGGAGACGTCGAAGCGCCGACACCAAAACTCAAACGTGCGCCCACAGCCGCATTCCCAGGTACCTTGCATCCGAGCGCACAGTCGTCATCTACAGGTGCCGATCTAGATCTCGCGCGGACGAGCTCTTCGCTACGGCGCAGGGCTTCTGTTGGCGAGGCCCTGGACTCATCACCACTCGCCAGAGGACTGACACGCGTCGGCACGTACTTGCGAAGCGCGCATGCGCAGGATTTTGAGAGGAAGAAGAAACCGGAGCTGGGACGAGGCACGTCAAATGTCAAGAGCGACGACGACGACTATTCGGACTCTAGTGCGGACGAGGATGAGAGGACGAGAGGGAGTAGCGATGATGCGCAAGATGAGGATGAGATTGCCGATGTGAGGGAGAGTTTGGAGCGTGGGAGACGACCAGGTGAGAGTGAAGAAGAAGAGAGGCAGGATGTGTAAAGAGATGTCGAGTGAGCAGGCAGGCAATTTGTGATGCATAGCATTAAAAGAGCGGGAAGAAGACGACGTCGATATACCTAATTACCGCACAACGAGCGCGTTTTTTTACTCTTCATTTCCTCTTCATAATTCAGGACCGGCACTTACTGTTGTTAATAATAAGAATGATACGTTTTCATCATGCTCCGACACGCACACAATGCCAAACAAACAAACAAACAAACCACCCAGTGAGTCCATTCAGGACATGGCAAAAAAACGCCCTACTGTGTACAACGATGTCGAAAAAAAATATACACCTCCTTTTCCCCCAAATCCCATCATCATCACCACATTGAATATACAGCATATACATGTATGATAGTAAAACGTCGGAGCTCTGAGAAATAAAATAAAATGAAACAAAATCACCATGTACAAAAAAGGTATGCAAAAGAATATCGACAAACCCCACCAACTCTCGTCATCTCGTCTCATCTCATCTCAACATATAGCTCAAATCGGGGAGGTTTTGCACAATGCCCGCGATTACATCGTCCTCTTCCTTTTTGCGTCTCTGCTCGTGGGTGGTGGTCGTCGTTGCAGCGGGTGCTACGGGGGGGATGGGGGTTTCGAAGACTGACCAAGGATCCGAGGGCGAGAGTGTGTGGTTGGAATTTTGAGGACCAGGAGGAGGAGGGGCAGGAGGAGGGACGGGCGCCGCGGTCTCGAAAAAGGAGAAATCCACGTTCGACCACGCATCTGTCGAGGCGGTGGGCGTTTTGACGACGTCGGCGGAGAACCAGGGGTCGGTCGGAGTTTGTGAGAGTGCTGGTGCTGGTGCTAGGGGAGTAGGATTCTTGACGTCGTCTGAGGACCAAGGATCGGTGGGCGTTTGCGAGGGAGCGGCAGTCAGGACGGAAGTGGCAGAATCGGCCGAATACCAAGCGTCCGTTGGGGTTTGCGAGGCTGGTGTTGTGATTGGAATGTTTGTAGTCTTGGCCGTGACAGGTTCCAGCATAGGTGGAGATGCCGATGCAGGAGGATCGAAGGCGAGAAATTGGTCGGGCTCCATGGGCGCAGGTGCAGGTATAGACGACTCGAAGGCGGAAAAGCTATCGGATGTACTGAGCTCGGGTCTAGGAGAAGGCTCGAAAGCAGAAACATCATTGGGCACTTCTTTTACGGCCTTTACTTCTGGGATATCTACGTCGAGTGGCTCTTCCTTCCGAGTCGTCGGCAGACGATCAGCCACACTCTTTACCGGCACCGGATCAGCGACCTTGGACGTAGGTTTCAATATTCCTTGACCAATCTTCTCCACGTCCGTGCCAACGGGTACGAAGCCCTGAAATCTAAAAGCGGATGAAGTAGGTGAGACTGTGCTCTTGAGACGGACGATTGGGGAAGCGTGACGTGAAGCCCGTGGCTGCAACGGTGAGGACTCGACCAAGTTCGGCGTGGATAAGATATGATTATGGCTTGAATTCTGTGAAAGATTGGCTGCCGGAGTGGTGGACACGGTTGGAGATTCAACCATCTCACCCCATTCATCGTCGTCTTCAGTTGCGTCTGCCGTATTCGTATGCGAGCTAGTGTCGAGTTGGCCAAGGTTCCCCAGAGGATCTGTTTTGCTCCATGAGTCGTAGCTGGGTCCTAGGGGTGGGGGTAGCTTCGGCGATTCGAGAGTGGGAGCGCTCTGGGATAGTGCTAATTGTACAGGTATCGGTGGAGTAAGATCTATCGAGGCTGGACGACTTTCTTGAGCTTGGAACTCGGGTATGGCGCTATGCTCCGCTATGGTCGGCGAGGAGATGGATCCGACGTCAGGACCGTCCTGTCGCCAAGGATCATTAGTTGCCAGGGGAGATGAGCTCCAATTGAAGGCAGCCGGCACGTTCGCAGATAGAGGCGGGATCTGCTGCTTAGCAGGCTGTGTCGAGCTCGACTCGGTAACGACCGACTTCTTTCGAATATGAGTGACGGGTACTTGAGCAGGAGAGGTATCCCAATAGAAAGATGCACGAGCAGAATGTCCACGTCCTGACATACGGTCCTCTATAGTCCACCTTTGGACGGTCTTCTTAACCTCTTCGCGAATATGTGAATTTGCCCACGTCACTCTCACGTAGTCGTCATGGTCTAAACCTGTGTTATACTCCCGCATGGTTTGGTTCCTGCTAAGTCGGTACCATGATTTCCGTGTGGAGGTCGTAGATACTGGCTCATCGGGAGCCTTGGACAGCTCTTTTGCAGGCTTGGGTAGCGGAAACAATTGATCCATAAGAGACTGGTCGAGTTTGTATGCGACGCGTGGCGAGGACGGAGCCAAAAGACCCTCGGTTTTGATATTATGTACTGCAATTGCCTCTTCCACCGGATCCACCTCTTTGGGAACCTGTGGCGATCCCAATGCAATGTCTTCTTCATCCTGGCCATGTTCAGATTTACTCTTGTCCTCGCTGTCTTGCTCAATGTCTTCAAGATGGTCATCTGCGGCTCCCTCACTTTCCAAAGCCTCCAATCGTGATACAGTGCTCGCAACTTCCACCGCCTCCTCCTCCTCCTCGGATTTCCCTTCCGGCTCGTGTATAGAAGCGCTAGCCTCCGTGGCCGTTCCAGCGATGCGCTCGTCTTCGAAGGAAGTCCGAGGCGATTCGGTCGGGGGTGCCTCTGTGTGGCTAATATCGGAGGGAGACGTGGAGGTTCGCGTTGAGAGCTCATCATCGAGACGAGGTGCGTCTGAGAGCTCATCATTGAGACGAGGTGCGTGTGAAAGGTCTTCAGATATGCGCGCGGGGGCGTCGTCGGGTTGTATTGTCGTTGCAGAGTCCGACGTCTCAGAAATTCCATGATCCACCTCTTTGAATCCTTCTTCTTCCTCGCCATGCGCCAGACTGGCCCATCCCTCGTCTTGGAGCACAAACTTGCTGTCCTCTCCATATTCATTGGATTGGGCTGCATCTAGGAGCTTGGGCACGCTCAAGGTAGGACTCGGATCGGCCATGCGCGCGTCCGGGAAGGTTGGATCGAGTTCAATGTTCCCAAGAGGGGCAGGCGAAGTCGCCCATGCTCCGAATCCGTCATCGTCGATATTTCCCCATTGCGCGTCATCCAGGAAGTTGTGGAGAAGGGCAGGGCCAGGCGGTATAGACAATTTGGTGGTGGCTACCTCTTCCCGTTTTGAGAGGGCAGCTTCAGCGCTGGCATCATCAGCCCAGGGATCGGGGTCTCCCCAGTGATCCATCGTGTCGGTCTGTCGAGCAACATAGTGGGAATGCTCATGAAAGCATCCTCGTGGCGCGTGAGAGGGTGGGAGAAGGATCAATCAATGTGTACAAGTTGGAGGAGCCAGGTTGTCGGCCTGCTCGGAGGTCGTGTCGGCGTTCCGCACGGACCGCCTTTGTTTATAAATACCGCTTGATGTCTTTCACACCTCAAACATGTCGGAGCCTCAGAATTCGATATGACGAAACACTACTCCTTGATCGCTGAAGTTTCCCAGAAAGTGAGTGGGATGCTCCGACTAATTCAGTAACATGAAGTGGAAACGGGCTTGTGAAATTCCCCCAGAAAGAACGACATGGACCCAATAATGGGTCTCACACGGCACAACATCTGCCTACAAAGCCTTGTATGTACATACCTGCATACATGTTACATGTTACGTTGTTACATTGTTGCCTATGCAATCGAGTCGATGGCTGGGATACATACAAACACTTCATCTCTCGCTGCACGGGGAGATTTTCCAAGCCCATCTTCTCTCTTGCACGTCTATGAGTGCTTACCCTTGTATAAAAAAAACATGGATAGTTTGTGCAGTAGTTGGTAGATTCTTGGTGGAATAAAAATAGCAACGGACATTGTACATATGGAAAATCCGTCGGAGAATTGCAATCGATCGACACGGGCGTGCAAGGCGTGATATCATGTTCGAGTATAATGTAGCACTAATGTCCATCTCTAGCAGGATTCTACAGACAGTCATCTAATACCTGCCTGGGCCTTTTGATAGTTATCCGTAGCGGCACAGTCATGGCACCCTTGTGATGGGAGACTTGGCGTCAGCTGTGCGACCTAGGGTCTGACGGCGAGGTTCAGGTGAGATTTTCGGACTTTGGGGAGCCAGTTCAGGCAAGACGGGTAGAGGAATGAGAAGAAGTATTTCAGTGTGTTGGCAAAGATGACTACGGAGAGGGAGAGTAGGGTCGGGGTTGTGGTAAGCATGGCTCGGTTGGTCCGTAGTGTGCAGAGTGTAGTGTGCAGAGGGGTAGTTTGGTTACCGTGTTACCCCGCTACGTATAGTATGGGTAGGACTAGGCGGCGACGAGGACGAGCGTGGAGTGCAAACTGTACGACCAACAGACTTTAATCTGTTGGGTGTGGTCACAGGTCCCGCACAGCTGCATAGGCTCGGTTGTTGGCTACTGGATGTCTCGCGCGATTGGCGGCAAAGAGGTAAAAAGGGCCCAGACTGTGCAGACTGTGGTTGAGGGACGACATGGCGAAACAATGGGGCAGCGTTGTAATACTAGCACGCCTTGCTGGAGGTGGCATGGGATTGGCGGGATAGATGGGTAGCAGATTGAGGGTAGATTAAATTGAGAGAAAGATGTGCAGTCTTGATGCGTGAATGGAGGGATGGCGCAGTGTTTTTAGTGTGTGGTGCGTTGTGGTAATGGTGGTATGCAGGTGTTTGCAAAATAGATCAAGGAGCCTCAGGGCCGCGACGCCAAAGTAATTACATACTGTGTAAGTGTGGTGTGTGGTGTGTAATGTGCATCGTGGACACCAATCTCGGAGTTGAGTGGTTGCAGTGTACTGTGTAGAGATTTCTGCCAAGATGCGCTATTCCTGGACGGTTCATGGTGTTGTGGTGAGCCTTGAGGTGAGAGCAAATGTCCCTCCGGTTTGTATGCAGACAGGGGGGGTGACTAGTGCAGATGGACAGTGCAGCAGCCCTTACATACTATACTGTGTACACAGTACATACATACAGCACATACGTATGTATGTAGGTTGCCGCCGTAGAGCACGACGTACGGGCCGCAGCTCTCGCGGACAAGGTCTGATGACGGTCGGAGACTGACGGTGACTGACTGACTGACAATGAGCAGTTCCGCGGAAAAGTCTACTTTGTTAGCTAGACAATGAAGAGACAATAAAGAGACAATAATTATTACCTGAGAGCTCATGTCTCTCTTTTTGTCCATGACATGTTCTACTGTGTATGTTCTCGGCTTCCGAGTTCCCTCCAGCCCGACGGTACAACCGTATCGCTCCTGCTCTGGTGGTCCAGGGTGGGTGCGTGGCCCTTGCTTCAACGGTTCCCAAACGGGAAGTGGCGTCTGTGTTGGTCTCCACAGGCAGGCACGCAGGCTTCCATTTTGCGGGCTATCTTGGCATGACTTGGCAGGGGTGTGATTGGTCTTGGCCCCTGAGCGGCAGCATAAACGTCTCAATGGGTAAAGCGCGGCCACGAGGCATGCGGCGTGATGCTGGTCAACCAAGGCTTGACTCGGCCATATTGGAAATAGTACATAATACATGTATCTGCAACCGAGTAACAGGCATGACGAGAGGGCGCAAGAGGAAAGACGGTTAGTTGGCATGATGAGAGAGAGAGATGTATATATATGGTTGATGGTTAATTGTGACGATTTCGGTCAATGGTCGAGTAAGAAGTGGGAGTGGGAGTAGGAGTGAGAGTAGGAGTGAGAGTAGGAGTGAGAGTAGGAGTGAGAGTAGGAGTGGGAGTAGGAGTAGGGAGTAGGTACTTTGACGAGGCTGAAGAGGCTGAAGAGGCTGAAGAGGCTGAAGAGAAGTGTGTGTACTGTGGTAGAGTGTGAAGCGCGTGCAGAGTGTGAAGAGGTTGCAGAATGTGTGAAGAGTCGAGAGTGGCTGCGCTGTGAAACACTTCTTCACCAGCGAATCACAATTTTGCTGCCACCCACACCAAAACCTCGGCACGACCTGGCTAGCTAATAGCAGCACCACTCACACACACTCACACCACACACTCACACTCACACACACACACACACACACACTCACTCACACACTCACACACACACACACAGAGCAAAAGGCGCTGAATGCTGAGCGGTGAGAGGTCCCCCCGAACAACAGACCATCTCCTGTTAGTAGTTCCTGGCGTCTCTACACACACAGTACTCACCCTATCATGTATCGTACTAGACATGTACTATGTATTATCCTACTATGTAGATGGGCCGTTTGACCGGCCTTTTGTCCGACTTATCTACACATGTATACCTTTGTACTACTGTACAATGGTAATATTATTTCTCCACGCCAGGCATCCAGGACATCCATGGCCTTCACCACGTTCACTGCGTTCACTTCCAACCCACCCTTTGTCGACTCATTGGCTACAAAGGTACAAAGGTAGCGTGCACCTGCACCGGCAAAGACCCCTCGCCGCCGCTGCCAACCGCCCCGTGCGCTTCCCGTCGTTAATTACTCGTTTGTCCAAGTGAAACCCTTTCATCAACCTTGACCAGTCCGTGCACCCCCTACCCATCCCTCCCCATCCCTCCCCATCCCTCCCCAGTGAACAGAAAGTCCGCCGCCTGCAATATATCTCATATCCAGCCCCGGAAAGATTATCTCTCTGCGCTCTCCGCCCTCTACTCTATTCACCCTCTCAAACCACCCTCTCCCCAGGGCATCATCCACCACAACCACACACACACTCCCTTGGTTCCACTTTCTTAATCCACTCCCGTACACGGCCACCCCTATAGTATTACATAGGATTCCCAGTGTACGACACCTTCGCCGCGTGCTCAGTCTCACCTTTTTTTTGCTTGCCTTCTCTCAGACACGCTCCTCGGTCACCATTGGTTAGTACACCTTCCGTTTCATGCCTGTCCATGTCTACCAACCTATGTATAATATGTATATCCTGCCCCTCCCCATGCTAACCCTAGTACAGCAAACCCACTCACCCTTTTTTCTTCTTCCTTCTTTCCTCCCAGCAACAGCAACAACACCACCACCACCAACCATGGTCGACCTCGCAGTATCCACACAACTCCAGCAATGGGTCTTCGAAAAACCCTCCCTCGCACGCCCGGAACGCTCCGATAGCTCGGCTTCCTCGCCGGACCTGTACCACAACGACAGCGAAACGTTGCGCATACGTACCGCTGCCATGGATAATGATTCAAAAGACCAGGATAGCAAGAGTACCCTTTCTTTTCAAGAGCGTTATCTCTCCTCCGAAGAAGACCTTTCACCCCTCGAGGGCGACTCGGATTCCGACAACGACAACGACCATGTGAGCATCCACGAGGCCCCAAAGAAGGAATATCTCCATGCCCGCAAAATGTCCATTTCCAAAGTCGACAAGGAGAAGAGTTGCGACATGGCCGTCCTCGTCTCCTACACCTCGGCTGGTCGTCCCAAGATGATCAATTTGGATTTGACAATGCTTGGTTCCGAGCCTGCACCACTCCAACGACCGCAACGGTCAGCCTCGCTCTCGCTTGCCCAGCTACCAATCACCGCCATCAACAAGCTACACAAGGTCGAGCAGTCTTCCCGACACTCGATGATCACCAACCCGACCAGACCAACGCCACTGACAAGCAGATCAGCCTCCCCAGCAGTCAGTGTGCAATCGCGCAAGTCATCTCTTGCCCCCACTGCCGTCTCCCCCAACGATGCTCCCCTATCCAGCGCTGGCTCTTCCTTCGCCGAAAGCACCACCCGCAGCTCCTCTCCGCGACCCCACGAGAAGATCACTCGCTCCTTCACTGACGGCGATGCACTGAGCAGTATGCCCTGGACGAGCAATCGGCGTCCCGCGAGCAGTGCAGCCATGATCCCATCAACCAGGTCATCTCTCTACCTAACAACCACGGCAACCACAACCACATCCGCACCCTCGAAGCGACCATCGAAGCAGCCCACCGCTTCTACTCCGCTTACGCCCGATTCACACTCATTTCTGAGTTCCGATCCTTATGAAAGATCGACCGTGACCTCGGCCTCGCCCATCCTCAAGTCGTCGCCCCACAAGCGTCTACGGTCGATATCACAGAAGCTCTCCATGGCCAAGATTGCCATTACACCTTCATCCAGGAAATGGGACACACGGCTCTATGGCAAATCCATCAACTCGCCATCTATACCCCCCACGCCGAATACGCCCCTCACGCCCCAGACTGCACCTCTCCCCTCGTCTTCGTCTTCATCGACGAACCGATTACAACGAAACTCGAGGATTTCATTACGACCCGCCTCAAGGATTGGATCACCAGACATGCCCCCAATGCCATCCCTCTTGGAACCCCAGCCCCGGAGCCTCCTGCAGAAGCTGGTGCCACGAGGCGCAAACGAACGAGAACCCATGCTCGAGCTCCCGCCCTTCCCAGCCGAAGAAGTCGACCCAAGCGCCTCTCTCAAAGCACGCAGAATACGAAAGCGAAAGAGCTTGATGGATCTGTTGTAAATGCAATGCACCACGACCAACATGACGTCTCATGGCATAACTCTCGGCCCTTCCCTGGACTTGACTTTCGTTTACAACTTTCTAGTGGGCCACGGTGGGCCACCCACATCTGTCAAAAGTGGCCGCACCGATCGCCCCGTTGCGTTTTCTTTGAATTTTATTTTCATCCCGGCGTTCTGGGATTACATGTGAACTAATAGCGGGTTGCTTCATTACTCGCGGCCAGTGGACTAAGACTTTTTATCCACGTCGACCCGCGTTCACGGCGTTGTGCGTCCCGCCGAAGATTCGGCGAAATCTAGGAGGCGTTCATTATCTCTAGCATTTGTTTTGTTCAATTTCGGTTTCCAACTTGATGATGGGGCATGTTGTGCCATGGCTTTGAATTTCTCCGTCTGATGGTTCGAGTTGAATTTTCGCGATACCCGCTCAATCATCGCTGTCACGTCTGCCTCGCGTCCCTTTGCTCGCTTTCAATTCTTGTCACTCTTTACATAACATTTTGTCGTTTGCATTCGCCACCTCCTGTCTTAACGAAAGCATCATCACGATCAGTGTTTTTAGTCTTATCAATACTTGTAGTCATTATTATGATAATCACGATTAGATTGGATGCCGCCATGGCGCGTCTACAGTACCCTACTCGACTGTTTCAACCATACACCTTCTTTCGCTGTCGACTTTGTGATATTGCGATCTCCAGGATCGTCGCGACTACGCTATCTGGACCGCGACGTCCAAGACGCGACGCGTACCTTTGCACTCAACATCAATCACGAAATGACCGTGTGCCAGATCACAACCATGAGCGTCAACGTCGTCTGAGAGCATCAATGTCGTCTGACGGTCGCTCATGTCTGTCTTGCAGCCTACGGATCCCCGCCTCCACATTCGACTCCACATTCGAATCCATGTCTCACACTTGTCGAAGCTCTTGCGTCTCGCCCACTCGGAGTTGACGTGAGGGATGCAAGACCTGTCAAAAGGCATCTTCTGTGGGGCCGGACCTACTCTGTACATATTACTCACTGTACCTGCTACTCACTGCACCTGCTACTCACTGCACCTGCTACTCACTGCACCTGCTACTCACTGCACCTGCTTACTCAACTGCTTACTCAACTGCTTACTCACCTGCTTGCTAGGGCGATTATGTGAGAAAGGATAGAACCAAATGTTTTACCATCTCTCTCACTCTCACTCTCACTCCTAGTCCTTTGTACGCCTCGACGCCTCGACGCCTCATATCTCATACCTCATACCTCATGCCTACATCATACCTCAAACACCACACCTTGGTCAACCAGCGCAACAGATAAATTGCAAAGAAGGATTCCCTCTAACCATGGTCTTGGCAGACGCACGCTTGCGTAGTGGCATTATTCGTCATCGAAACGAAACATTTGTAGCTCCACTAAAATGTTTGCATAACCCAGAGACATGGGATGCGGACAGGGACAAGGCCAGACGGTCCGAGGCCTTCATGCGCGGGGCAGGCTGACGGACAGCCAGAGAGACAGACGGGGATGGGCTGGCGTACTCGCGGCGGCTGTGTGGCGCAAGCCCGAGCTAGAGGCTCGCACGTAAGGCATGATGCATGTTCAAAGTAGGGAATATCTTTGTAGGAAACGCCAACGATTTCTGCATGGCTGCATGATGATGACGATGGCAGGGCTTAGCAGCGCAATCTGCAGTCGTAATCGCTCTACTCTGTAGAAGGTAAAACTGATTGCATGAATGGATGGATGCTATAGGTATACGATCACACCACCACCACCCCTACCAAAAATACGTCCACGTAACCCCACTCACTGCGCAACGACCGCGGCAGTGGATGAGGAACAGGAACAGGGAGATGGTGCTCATCTTCATTAGCAGCCGACACCGGCTTTGACAGCTACATACAGTAATTTACCTCTCCCCACCCTTGCCCGATCGCGACTTGATACCTTTTCCCTTTTTCTCATCTTCATACCCATATCCACGTGCGCTCGCAACACATACAAGTGTGTACATACATGTACACAGTATGTAAGCACCCGACACGACGTTCCCAATTTGCAACCCGCAAACCACATCCACGGGTTCATTAATTACAATTCTCGAGTCATCCCACATGGTAATTAAATAATTACCCAAGATTTGTTCTTAATCTTGTACATGAAAGAAGGAGAAGAAAGAAGAAAGAAACAAAGTTCTTCCGTCTTGGGTGTTCCCGTGTTAATTATAGTCTTGTTAGGGTGTTTCATGTAATTTTTAGTGTAATTAATTAATTAGATATCAATACGTATAAGCTTAGATCTTCCACACACATACACACATCCATCCATCCATCCATCCATGCACACACAAGCAAAGGTGGGATGATTTTAAGTAAAGTAAGGTTTGTTGGCCTTGCGCCGTCCGCCGTCCGCCATGCGCCTCGCGCCGTCCGCCATGAAACTACGGGCCACGGCGATGGCGATGGCGCAAGCACAGACAGCACTCACTCACTGTGTGGCTGTGACAGCTGTCTGTCTGTCTGGGGCCGGCCTTGTACATACATATGTACATACATACATGGAGCGAATTGGTTTCGCGAGTGATGTCTTGCCAGCGGATAATTAACTAATGAGACTGATGATAATAATCACTTACACAGTACATACATACTCTGTACATACTCTGTAGATTGAATAGATAAGTACTTGTAGGCGAGGGAGGTCGGCCATGGCATGGCATGGTTATTGATAATAATAATATTGATATAATAATCCGTCCGTCCGTCCTTGGGTGAGATCAGGTCGGGTCGGGTCGGGTCGGGTCGCGAAGCAAGCAAGCAAGCAAGCAAGCAAGCAAGCAAGCAAGAGAGAGAGAGAGAGAGAGAGAAAGAGGTATATGTATGTGTATGGGACAGTATGTATGTACTGTATGTAGTACATACATTACAATCCTAGAGTATTATGTACAGTTACTTGTAACTAGCGTAGTAGGTAAATTTCAAACTAGTAATTAATTATTATTATTATTATTATTATTATCAATTCCTTTTTGTTTGGTTTTTTTTTGGTTTTGTTTGCTTTTCTTCTTCTTCTTCTTCTTCTTCTTCTTCTATGTAGCTGCGTCTGTGTCTGCGTCTGCGTGTGCGCGTGCGTCGTTCCTATCATCCATGTATCCTCTCCTCTCCTCTCCTCTCCTCTCCTTCCCCGCACTAATTACCTTACTCCACTCCACTCCACTCCATTCGCTCACTTACTCCACTGTATGTATGTATGTATGTACGACGTAGGTAGTTTGAACGGTGTTGTACCCGAGGTCTAACGTGGGGGGGTGGGGTGGCGGGATGGAAGCGGGGAGACTAATTCTGGTATCGCCTGTTGAGGTCGATACGGTATATCGATCGGTATTTAATACTGCAGTGGATAGATGGATAGATAGATAGGTACACCGCATTACATCACATCACTCCACACCTCGTATGTACAGTACATACATATACATATACCAGCGGCACATGTATCTATCTGCAAGTGCCGTCATGGTCGTGTAATTCTCCACCCCTCCACCCTTCCCTCCACCCTTCCCTCCCTCCACATCCCTCCTCTCTTTTTCGATCAGAAGTGCTACAGACCCCAACTCCTTGCCTGCCTGCCTTCTCCATTCTTCGCCATCCCAGTATTATTCACTTTCCCGAATTCAAACATCCACAATGGCCGCCGCTATTGTACAAGCACCACCACCACCACCGCGGAGATTATGGCAGCATAGAGACGCTACTTCGACTGAGATGTGGAGGTTCTTGAGGGGCGTTAATGAGAGGCGGGGATTGGATATGAGGGTGAGTATTTTTTATCTATTATTGTATTGTATTGTAATCATTCGTTATTTTCTTTTCTTTTCTTTTCTTTCTCCCTACAAAATCACATGTCCCTGCCTGCCTCCTCCTCCTTCGGAGTCCTCTCTGGCATCCATCATCTTCCAAGTTTTCTATTTATTAATTTATTTCTTTTCGTCTTGTGAACAGGCCAGGCCTGCTGGTGTTCTAGACAGTTGGTTCGATTAATTAGTCTCTCACTCAACTCAACTCAACTCACTCATACACTCACTACTCACGGATGGAAGGAGATTGGCCTCCTTTTTCTTTGCTTTTTCGGCTTTTCGAAACCACGGCAGTGCGTTCCCACGTGCAGCTGGCTGCAAGCAAGCAAGCATTGTTCTATTGTTTCTATTGTTTCTGCATGGCCTGTTGTGTGCATGGTTTGGCGCTTTGGTGTAAGAGACAATGTATTGGATGGTCTATCTCCGAGCCACTCCCCCTGGCGTGGCGCCATCACATCGCACCGCATTGCGCGCGTGCGGATGTCCGGAGCGCTCTCGCACCCCGCATAAGCTAGCTACAACATGCTGAGGGGGAAGAGGGAGGGGGGGACTTCCAAGACCTGACGTTCCAGAGCGTTCTAGAGTGGGGTTGGCTTCTTTGTGCTATGCTGCCGTTCATGGTGGTGGTGCAGATCGCGTTCGCGCCCGAGTTGTGCTGCCACATAGGTATGGCAGGCAGGTATTACTGTGATAAACCTATGTAATAGTGAAAGTTTTAGTCATCTGGTATCCAAGGTCTTGATTTTATAAAAGGGGTTGGATGGCAGGGTTCTGGGATGGGAAAGTGATTGATTGGCTGACATTTTTAACTTGTCTAGACTTTTCGGGACCTGTATGATTGGAGTGTTGGGGAGAAGAGGACCGAGTTCTGGGAGGACTTGTGGGGGACGAGTGGGTTGGTGTATGAGGGGAGCTTCGAGAAGGTATGTTGCTGTCGGTCTTTGGTCTTTCTTGGTCTCTTGGGGGTGGGGAGGATGTGTTCCTGCATTCGGAGTCACAGAATCCCTCAGCCCTCGAAGAGTTCTGTCAACCGGAATTATTCATGCAGCATCAACTCTGCAGACAAAGCTCCTCCTACCGCCATGTTTGGAACATGTTTTAACATACCTGCTATCAGGTCGTCGATACCTCCATCCCCATGGACAAAGTCCCACACTGGTTTTACGGGACCCGCCTCAACTTCGCTGAGAACATTCTCTACTCCGCTTCCCCGACATCCCCTTCTTCCCGCTCAACTCTCCACAAAGAGGACGGCAAGATAGCTCTCACGGAGATACGGGAGGGAAACACTGAGATACGACATCAGACATGGGGCGCTGTCCGCGCTCGCGTGGCACACCTCGCCTCGTCTTTCCGGGCCCAGGGGGTCACAAAGGGCGATCGTGTAGCAGTCGTATCGTCTACGTCCTTCGACACCTTCATCTGCTTCATGGCCATCACCAGTCTTGGCGGCTTGTTCAGCAGTAGCAGTACAGACATGGGCACCAAAGGCATATTGGAGAGACTGGTGCAGATCAAGCCGAAGTATGTGTTTGTGGATGACTGGGCTGTGTATAATGGTAAACGAACGGATCTCAGACCCAAGATCAAAGAGATAGTTGCGGGTATGAAGCGTGTATCCGAGTTCAGGGGGGTTGTGGTGCAGCCGCGGTTTGTCGGAAAGACGAGTCCGTTGGAGGGACTGGAGAAGACTGTAAGTCTGGAAGAGTTCCTGGAAAGGGGGGATAAGAGTGAGGCGTTGGTGTTCGAGAGGGTCGCCTTCAGAGATCCATTCCTGATTGTGTACTCGTCTGGGACGACGGGCGTACCGAAGTGCATCGTACACTCCGTCGGCGGCGTTCTGATCAACGTCGTCAAGGAGGGGAAGTTGCATCGGGAGCTGGGGCCTGACAATGTTGTTCTGCAATACACCACAGTAAGTCCCAATCCCTGGAAGAAGAATGTTTTTTCGAAGGAGACCTGCTGAGAATGAATGCGTGGCACAGACGGGCTGGATCATGTACCTTGTGAGCATCCAGTGCCTCCTTCACGGCTCCCGTTCCATCCTCTACGACGGCTCGCCCTTCATCCCCTCCCCAACAACATTCCTATCCATTGTAGCCGAACAGCACGTCACCGATCTGGGCACCTCGCCCCGCTACCTGCACGAACTGGAAAAGAATTCCATCATCCCACGCCAACTCTTCGATCTCTCGGCCCTACGTGCGGTCCTCACAACGGGCATGGTGCTCTCATCATCTCAATTCGAATGGTTCTACGACGTTGCATTCCCGCCCACCGTCCACCTGCGGAACATTGCAGGCGGCACGGATCTAGCAGGTGCCTTTGGAATCGAGAATCCGCTGACGCCCGTGTATGTCGGCGGCTGCCAGGGGCCAGCACTGGGAACGAAGATGGAAGTCTACGACAGCACGATTCTCTCCGGCCCGGGGCGTGCGGTCCCGGACGGCGAGGCAGGCGAACTCGTCGCTACCGCCTCGTTCCCCAACCAGCCCGTCTTCTTCTGGGGCGACTCGACGGGCGAGAAGTACCAGAATGCCTACTATATGCGCTTCCCCAACGTCTGGACTCATGGCGACTTCATCCGGGTGCACCCCACGACGCGCCAGGTCGTCTTCCTGGGCCGCGCAGACGGCGTGCTGAATCCCAGTGGGGTCCGCTTCGGTTCCAGCGACATATACACGGTGCTCGAAAGCCACTTTCCCGAAGAAGTCGCAGACAGCGTCTGCGTGGGCCAGCGCCGAGACGAGGATGCCGACGAGAGCGTGCTGCTGTTCCTCAAGATGAACTCGGGCCACGCCTTCGACGCGGCGCTGGTGCAGCGCGTCAAGGCCAAGATCGGCCAGGAGAGGAGCAAGAGACACGTGCCCAGATATGTCTTCCAGACGTGGGACATACCCACCACGGTCAATCTGAAAAAGGTCGAGTTGCCCGTCAAGCAGATTGTGTCCGGGAGCATCATCAAGCCGAGCGGGACGCTGGCGAATCCCGAGAGTTTGGACTTTTATTACCAGTTTGCCAAGGTGGAGGAGGTGGTCGAGCGGCTGAATAGGGAGAAAAAGAAGGAGGAGGAGGTGGAGGAGCGGGGCCTGAAGAGCAAACTTTGAGTGTAGAAAGGGAGAGTCTGAGATTATATATACATCTGTCAACGTCGTACAAACTAGACATAGACCCGATAGGGAGGTTAGTGCGTATCAGAGACTCTGATCGCTATTTTTCTTCTTCTTCTTCTTCTTCTTCTTCTTCTTCTCCTTCTTCTTCTCCTTCTTCTTCTCCTTCTCCTTCTTCTTCTTCTCCTTCTTCTCCTTCTTCTTCTTCTTCTCCTTCTTCTTCTCCTTCTCCTTCTCCTTCTCCTTCTCCTTCTCCTTCTCCTTCTCCTTCTCCTTCTCCTTCTCCTTCTCCTTCTCCTTCTCCTTCTCCTTCT
>MU005787.1:284770-308625 GCA_010093715.1 Pleomassaria siparia CBS 279.74
TCCTTCTCCTTCTCCTTCTCCTTCTCCTTCTCCTCCTTTTTCTCAAAAGTAGCATCCCCATTCTCCTCCACCCTCCACAGAACCCAACATCCCCACAATCCCAACAGCCATCACGACCAAGTAAACCCAAAGCCACCACCCCACCGGTCCACCTTTAACCCCCCCCCCAACATCGAAGCGGAAGAACACGACATACCTCAGAGCATCCGACCCTAGCGAGTAAGCAAGCAAGCAAGCAAGCAAGCAAGCAAGCAAGCAAGCAAGCAAGCAAGCAAGAGGAAACCACGCTTTTTTTTTCTTTCTTCTTCTTCTTCTTCTTCTTCTTCTTCTTCTTCTTCTTCAAAAGAACAAAAGAAAGTTACTGTCGTAGCATCGAAGCTCCCTTTTCACTACTGGGCCATATAACGATGTTATATCATATCTATCCATCTATCCATCTATCCAGCATGACACTGACACCGACACCGACACCGACACTCCTTTTCGCGCAAACAACATATAAGTTATCCCGTCGTTTCTTGAATCATTAATTACATAATCAGGGTAAAAGATTAATTATATGCAGTTATCTAGACCAGGCCCAGGCCTAGGCCAGGAACCTAAGAAAAAGAAAAAGAACAAGGGCAAGGGCAAGGGGGAAAAAGGGGGGGGAAAAGGGGAGGGGGGGGGGGGGGGCCCTTCTAAAATCTAATCCGAGTACGACCTCACTCGCTCGCTCGTTCGCTCGTTCGCATCGATTCGCATTCTAGCAGTCAACTAACTATATGCAGAGAAGTTCATGCTGCGTTGGGTCCAACGATACCTACCTAATCCCCGGCCCCCCCCCCCCCCCCCCCCCCCCCCCCCCCCCCGGCCCCCCCCTTTGGTTCTTCTTCTACATTCTCCACAGCAAAACTCCCCGACAGTTAATCATCTGTGAAAACAAAACAAAAAAAGCTTAGTCTAAATCCCATCGTGTTCGCTGTGATTGCTAAATCTCCTCTGGTGTCATACCTACCTACCTACCTAACTCGTGGAGTCAGTCGTACGTCCGTCCTACATAGGTTCGAGGAGGACGGGGGGTTGCTAATATGCGTAAAACGAGATGAACCAACAGAAGACGCAAAGTAATCGATCCCATGCGAGTAGTACATGGCGTCATGTCGTGGAGCTCGTTGAAGAGGTAGGTGGTGGTGGTCGTCGTCGTCGTCGTTGTCGTGCAAGATGATGCTGGGGTGTTGGGAGTTGGAAACTGGACTTTGATGATTCGACCTTGTCTCACGCAAAGAGTGACGGAGTTTCAGTATACTTACTAGTAATATAGTAATTGCTCTTTTTGAACTCGCTCCGTTGGATCCAGGCTCGATTTCAAGTAGTTCAACGGCGGGCTAGTCCGGTCGGTCGGTCAAGAAGGCTGCCATGCCTGGTGGAGGTCGCGACTTGCTCCAACGGCATTAGAGGGCGGTGTACCAGTCGTGAGAATGAAAAGGAAGGGGCAGCTGAGACTACTGACCGATTTACGTGAAAGCCATATAGGGTCAAATCCAGACCCCTGTCAACAACCCCGAACAAAGGCAGAACGTCAACGACCATGAAATATATAGTTGAGAGTATATTAATATGTGACTAGCTCTCTTTCATACAGTCCATACATGCGTAGTAAAAAGCATCCGAGACAGCAGCCGAAGCCGGGCCCCAAAAGCCTGCCTAGTCCGTCCAGCCCTATAGATACAGTAGCTCCTAATTCTTATATAGCCAATGACACTACCTCGACCGAATATATAAAGAAAATGCCTAATCTTTCTGTTTCGACTCATCCTGATTTATCGCCAGCGTCACTCCTCGCCCGCTTCGAGTCTCGCTCAGGCTCTGCTGCCGTTTCGGCTCGTCGTTTCTCGCCGTCTTTTCGTGACGTCTCTTCTCTCGCTACTCGTCGTGCTTCCTTCTCATGCTTCTCCTTCTCTTTCCTCAATGCCTTGCTCTCAAACTCGTGCCAGTCGCCCTCGAGCTCCTTCAACGCGGATGCTCGTTTGGGGGTTGGTTGTTCCGTAGTGAAGTATGGATGCTCGAGGACGTCGGATGCGCTGGGCCTGAGTGCAGGATCGTACTGAAACATTGCGCCGAGAAGGTCGAACGCAGCTGGAGTAACTCGTTCTTTGTACTTTTCAGCAAACGTGCTCGCTTTGCGCTCGGTTGGTCTCAGCAATTCGAACCACTGCATGTCGGTAATACCAGGCCACTCTGTCGTGTTTGGAGTTCCGAGGACATTGTAAATCTTATCCAGTTGGTTGATCTCTCCGCCATCGCCTGGGAAAATGGCGTGTCGGGTAAAAATCTCCACCAAAACGCATGCTGCCGACCATATATCCACGGCAGCACCGTACTGTGTCTCGCCCAAGAGGAGTTCAGGTGAGCGATACCAAATGGTAATAACTCGGTTTGTGTAGTCGAGCTTGCCACGCTTTGCATAGAACCGAGCGAGACCGAAATCGGCGATCTTGAGTTCGCCCGTGTTACTGACAAGGATATTGGCAGCTTTGATGTCTCGATGTAATACGCCCCGACGATGCAGATAATCGAGTCCTTCAAACATCTGCTTGGCTAGGTCCTTCTTTTGCGAATGGTCGAGCTTGAATGTGGGGTGGTTCAGTAGCCCAGTCAAGTCGTGAGACAAGTACTCGAAAACCATGAAACAGTCGTTCTTTTCCACCATGACCTCCTGCAGCCTAACAATATTATCGTGTTTGAGTGATTGGAGCAGTTTGATTTCTCGAATGGCAGTAACCGGAAACTGTGACACGTCAGTACGAGCACACACATTAGAGTTGTTGGACTACTTACACCATCACGTTCGCCCTCCATTCTAATCTTTTTGAGAGCGACCATGTCTTTGGTATATACATGTACACCTTTGAAGACCTTTCCATATGTACCTGCACCGACGACCGATTCGTTACCAGGCTTCCGATAGTATACAGAATCTGAAGCTGCGAAATCGGCCGAAAGGGTCGGTCGAGCTTTTATCCGCGTCTTCTTTATGATCCTGGTCTTGAGTATCTCGGGCGGGGGCTCTCGCCGCTCTGTACGACTATTGGGCCGACTTTCGGGTCTAGACTCTGGACGCCGGGGCCAAGGTTCTCTGCGTTCCCTATCGCGAGGGTCTCGAGGGTCTCGAACGTCTCGTGGATCACGTGACTCTCGTAAGTCTCTTAGATCTCGTGGTGAATCTCGCGGTGCGTCCCTTAAATCTCTGATATCTCGAGGGTCTCGCCTATCTCGTATTTCGCGTGGATCTCGTAGATCCCGGTGATCGCGATATTCTCTGTCTCGATAGTGAGCCGGTTCCCTAAGATCTCGACTCTCACGAGAATCTCTGTAGCTTGGCTTCCTGTCGTAGTATGGATCATGCTTCTCGTATCGACTGTCTCGCTCCCGATAATCTCTATCTCTATCACGTTCACGTTCGCGGTCTCGATCGTAGTCTCTGTCCCGTTCACGATCCCGTTCACGATCCCGTTCACGATCCCGTTCACTTCTAGAGTCGGATAAGTGTTTGGAATCGCGAGACGAAAGAGATTTTGATTTGGGTTCCAATATTGACTCTTTTGTCGCAGGAACTGCCTTCTCGGCCTGTTCTGGTTCTATCCGAGCCTTGCTTGTGGGTGGTACTGGATTCTTCGTTTTGACAAGGGAGAAGCTGATACCCGTTTTCGGCTGTGAGGGAGTGCTTGCCAGCTTTTTGGGAGGAGGCATCTTCTTTTCTTCTTTGGGCCCTTCATCCTCTACACGCAAATCTTTAGAAGGGCGAAAAGGATTGTCGTCTTCGTCAACAGATGCTGTGGGCCCCGCTGCTCCCTGAGATGTCGCTGGTGGCTGTATGGCAGGATTTGAGGGAACACGAGGAACCGGGGCTTCGGTCGCGGGGCGGCCACCTCGGGTGCCAGAAGTTGGAGTCCACGAAAGATTTGAGAATTGTGCGGGAGGAGCTGCTCC
Source organism: Pleomassaria siparia CBS 279.74 (assembly GCA_010093715.1). Classification (NCBI taxonomy): domain Eukaryota; kingdom Fungi; phylum Ascomycota; class Dothideomycetes; order Pleosporales; family Pleomassariaceae; genus Pleomassaria; species Pleomassaria siparia. The sequence continues at coordinate 288,743 of MU005787.1, forward strand.
ACGACCTCGCATGCTGGACGTAGGTGGATAGCTGGGACCAGGGCTGGCACCTGAGATTCGTCGGTCTGCCGAATTGAAGTGGTTACCACGGAAGCCTCCGGCGTGGCCACCTCGATACTGCGAGTTATGTACGCCTTGATGCATCTGATGTGGAGGCCCTTGATATTGTGAATTAGAGTAGTACGCGCCTTGGTGGCCAGGGGACGAATAGTTCTGGTGGTACGCAGCTTGGTTAGGCGAGTAACCATGCATGGGAGATCTGTGAGCTGTTAGTAGAGCATAGGATACATCAGGATGCACAAAACTATACCCTTGGTTCGAATATCCATGTTGCTGTCCACTCCATCCACCTCTGCCTCCATGATATGGCGATTGCCCTTGGGGTGAGTATTGATTTGGTGCTGCATAGGGTGGAGAATGCGATAAATTTTGTTGAGTGTCGACCCCGGGTCGTGAAGGTCGACTGGGATACTGATAGGCTCCACCCCTCATTCTGTCCTCTTCCTTGCTCTTCTGGTCGTCTGAGGTGTAACCAGACTCAAGCACCAATGATGCTCTCCGGGAAGTTGTCTCGTTTGCTCTTGCAAGTTTGTTGATATCTCGTTCTTTGTCCGACTCTCTCGCGTGATGATATCTTGGTGGGGATGGAGAACGAGAGGCGCGATGGGATGGCACACGTGGTGACCGGCCTCTGTAGAGAGGTTCTTTTTCGCGCCTAGAATGGTGTGGGGATTGCCTCCTGACAGGTGTTGGTGACCGCCTGCGTCCTGGGGAACGCGATCGAGGGCGCCTAGGAGGGCGACTACGGCTGCGGTGATTGTCCCTTGTAGAAGTATGTTTGCTTGTCCTTTCCCTGTTCTCGAGTGATGGCGTGCGGTTTCGCTTGTCCGATCTTCTCGGTGAATATTGCCTTAGGGACTCGTCCCGTCGTGACCTCCTGTCGAGCGAGACAGACTTCCGTCCCCTTTGTGCAGCCGACCGATATTGCGATTCGGCAGAGCGAGAGCGGTGGCGAGATGACCGTGGTATGTAAGAGTTGGGGGTAGGGCGTTGTGCAGGAACTTCGCGGTCGGCGCGGGGTGGGCGAGGTGAGTAATATGGCCTATCTGTCGGTTCGTGAGACGATTCTGGGCGGCGGGTCCTCGATCTGGATCGTTCTGCGCTGCGACTCCTCCTCCGCTTCGGCCGCTTGTGTGAGTCTCGGTGCGTAGATGCAGAACGACTGCGGTGGCGCTTGGAAGATGGCGAGGGGTCTCGATGATGATGATGATGTTGGTGGTGGTGGTGGTGGTGGTGGTGTCGATGTGTATGCGAGGCCCGGTCTGAGCTGGGCGCCCTTCCTCTGGCTTGTCGGTATCGGGGGTCCTCCCTTGAATTCCCACGACTGCGGCGCCGCACCTTCTCCCGATCCCTACTTACGCTCCGCTCGCGTGAAGGGCGCTTGGAGTGCTTTTTCGATGGACGTGTATCGGTCTCGTGGTGGGTGCTGCGTCTGGAGGTGTCCCGCGCACCGCGTGGCGCTGGCGACGGTACTCTCGCGTCGATGGCCCGCTCCCGAGGGTACTCGTCGTCTCTGTCTCTGTCTCTGATGGATGGATCCGCTGGTCTCCACTGGTCTAATTCATGTTGCCGTCGCAACCCAGCCATGTAGACAAGAATAACATCAGCAGAGGGTGCTGGATGGCGGCATCAAGGTTCGCGGGTCTGAGTGTCACAGACTAGCCGAGCGACGAGAACTTCAGAATCTCTCGAAGCCTGGTCCTGGTCGGGGGAGGCGGTGATGAAACAGAAAGACAGAAGGGGAGACTGCAGCGACTGGAATCAGAAGTCAATCACAGGTGCGCGTCTTGCCTTTGAGTTAGTGTTGCTGTTCGTGGCGTTCGCTGCGCACTCGAGCCCGCTACCTTTTGCCAACCCGCTCCCGATTTGGCCAAGACCCCGTGACCATCCACAAACACGTCTTTCTGGCAACATCTCATGTCTTGAACTTTCCAGAGAAATCGGTCTCTTGAGTTCCACACGCTCCCGAAAACCCCGTTTTTTGTTTTGTTCCTCTGTCGTCTCTCGCAGCATACTGACCCAGCAGACCAGGGCACAAGCCTCTCAACACGGAAACTATCTAGGGCACGAGCAACATAACAAGACTACAAATGCCGTAAAGGCCGCTCAAATACTACATCCAAGTAAGAGGGCACGAGATACGCCGGGACTTTCAAGGGCGTGGTGGGCGGTCGTGGGGTGCTCGCATGGTATGACAACGTCCTACATGCATGGATATGGATCGCGCGCGATCCGGCCGAAGTCGTCGCAAGACATGCAGATAGCCGTAATAGATGTTATCTTGAGCAGACAATTCGGATCGAGGTGCTCGGACCCGTGATATGACCGGTGCGTAAAAGGCCATAAAAGCCATAAGAGCCATGAGCGGCGAACCCAGGTAAAGCAGCTCCGTTACAAGTGCAAAAGGCATCAAGATCGAAGACACGCGCCCTTACCCATCCTCAAAGCCTTGAAACCAACCAAACTGACAACACAGCATGGTCTGCTCATCATGCTTTTCAGTCCCACTGGCGGACGTGTCGAGATGGGTTACCCGTAGACAAACGCTCAACAAAATGATGCCGAAGTTAATATTCGAGCCAACGGCGATAGGCTGTAAATCATGCGTTTTGATCCTACAAACCTGCGCACCTGTAAAATGGCGGAAAGAAGTCCTGTTCATGGCGACTGCGCCAATGTCTGTCGTGGGGAACCCGACGCCGAGCTGATGACGATTTGGGGTGGGGTGTTGAAGACGACAGCATTCGACAAGGATAGAACGCGCCGCCAGGACAAAGCCCAGTATAGCAGCGCAGTGAAAGATCACGCCGTCCTACTGGCACGCCCTAACGGGACGAAGATTGTTATGAATGCGCAGCGTCTTTGTCCGCTTTACGATGTCTCTCCATCGTCCCCGCGCTTCCCCTCTGGTTGCGGATGTTGGAGTATCCTCACCTATACGAGTATTCGATCAAGGCATCGATATTTCAAGTGGGCACCGGATGCGCCGCGTGTGTCCCATGCTGAAGTGTACCGTGGTTCGATCAACGCGACCAAAATTCATACCTTTTCACATCCCTTCCTGTCGCTATCTTGTAAACAGTGGCGTCATGAGCCTGGATATCGAGAGTAACAGTGTCCATCCATAGCATGAGTACGTACGTACCGCAGACGACGGAACGTGGGCAGATTGATCGCCGGTCGCTGGTCGCTGGTTGCCGGTTGTCGGCCGCTGGTTGTCGGTCGTTGGGCGACGGGCGATGGTTGAGGGTCGTCGTCGTCGTGATGATGGGTTGATTGATGGGTTAGTTGGTTGATGGGTCGAGGTGCGGAGGTGGAGGTTGGCAAGAAAACCGCCGAAACCAGCCCACAGCCCAAAAGCCGGGGGTCGGTTGTGCCTGTCCCGTGACATTCAAGCCCGCCCGCCCGCCCGCCCACGTGGACAGTGCGACAAGACGTCAATCCGTCGCACAAGCAGAATGGGCCGCTATTAATTAGTTTGCGATTTCCGGTGAATTATTTAGTCCGAGTGATCCAAACCTTTGCTACCCTCCTATCATGCGCCGGTACTGTCGCAAATCAAAGGCAATCGTGCCTCTTCACCCACATCCGTTGCCTCCATAAAAAGACAAATACGAATAGCTGATTCACACCTCCCAACACAGTTTCCTTTCAAGAAAACCCCTAGAAATTCACCCCGCCATGGACAAGCCGAAGCCCGCCATACCTTCCCACATGATGAATGGTTCATCGCCCCTCCACGTCTCGACTGAAACCCGCGACAAGAATGAAAGAGATTCTCTCTTCGCCGCCATACAAACCTCGAACCGCGGTCGCCAGGCGGTAGATTTCGATGCGGCCCCAGACTACTTCCCAAAGCCCTCGGGCTCTAATGCGGACTATCGAGGTGCAATGGAACGGCACAAGATATTGCATAGCGAGATAGAGGTAGAGGGTCATAGTGACGACCGCGCTGCTCGAACACCGTTGGCCACCAGTCGCGCTCAGAGCCCGTACACCCAACACCCCACTATCGACTTTGATGGTCTGAGTTGGCCGAGTAAGTAGAGCTAGGATCGACGCGACGACTCACACTAATTGGCGCAAGGTGGAGGAACTCGCGAGAGGAAAGAGGCCACAGAAGAGCAGAAAGAAGAGCGATTGGCAAAGCTAGCTGGAGCTGTCAGGACCATCTTAGAATGCGTTGGCGAAGATCCTGACCGGGAGGGACTGAGGGATACACCCGAGCGTTATGCCAAGGCAATGCTCTTCTTCACAAAAGGATACGAGGAGAACTTGCGCGACATAGTGAATGGAGCTGTCTTCCATGAGGACCACGACGAGTTAGTAATCGTGAAAGACATCGAAATCTTCTCACTCTGCGAGCATCATCTCGTCCCCTTCACTGGCAAGGTATACACAGCACATCTACAAGACACACATTAGCGCCGCACTAATTCAACACCAGATGCACATAGGATACATCCCCAACCGCCGTGTCATCGGCCTCTCCAAACTCGCCCGAATCGCTGAGATGTTCTCGCGGAGATTCCAAGTGCAAGAACGACTGACAAAACAAGTTGCCCTCGCACTGTCCGAGATGCTCCAACCTCAGGGAGTCGCCGTTGTAGTAGAATCAAGCCATCTCTGCATGGTCATGAGAGGAGTGCAGAAGACTGGGGCTACCACCACCACAAGCTGCATGCTGGGTCGCTTGAGGTCCACTGCCAAAACCCGGGAGGAATTTCTGAGCCTTATTAACCGGAAGTAGAGCCATGTACTTTCTACCATTGCACTTTTCCACTATTACATGGATTGGCGTTCAGAGAGGTGTTCATCCACTGTTGTCGACTGTTGGGTAAGGCGGTTCGTTATTTCAGTACGTTAGATTAAAGATATCACAACCTTCAACAGGTATCCAGTGATGGTAGTAGACCATCACCCGTTTCTTTTCCTACTCGAACATTTTTCTTATCGAGTTGATTTTCCACACGCCTGCACACTTTCCGGCTTCAACGCAGTGCGCGAAAATATCAAGTAAAATTGCTGTATAGGATTCGTTCGTGAGCATTTGTTCTGTAAAGGATCCCTCTGTCGACTAGAGGATCATGTGAAGCTTTACGCAGTACTACTGTATCTGTCAGAACCTGATCTGCAAATTTAAGTAACAGAGGGGTAATCCAACATGTATGTACATGAGAGCCTATTATAGCATCCTCTACCGACTCTACCGGTGTAGCATGATGTGAGGAAGCAAGCTTCCAAGTCTTGATCTTCCCCTCCCACACATTTGGTGTCCATCAACATCACAGGTGAAAAACGACACCTAATCTCTCTCCATCCACCTTCAATCCGTCTTTCACCTGCGCCCCACCATCGAATAGGCAACACATTATGTAAACACGTCACACTTGACAAACAAATGCGCTCTCGCAACTACAAACAAAGTCTTCGAGCACCCTCACATATATACGCCAAGGCAACGTGAATACCAACCATCTTACCTCCACCAACACGCCCTCTATCTCACCTTCTCTCTTACTTCCATGCAACTATCTTCATACAAAATGGCTGACGACTCCGGACCTTCGAAGGGCCAGAACAAGCGCACAGCAGACACCATCGATATGGACACGTCGACTACCACTAGACCTTCCCTATCAGACTCGGGGGATCCAACTGTGCCCCAAATTCTACGCCGACATCACAATCGTCGCATCATCATTGCGAACCAGGTCCCTCAACCGAAATTTAACGTCTATAAAGCGCTCATTCGACATCCGAATCTCTTCTTCCAATTCACAATGCGGCTGCCTCCCGACCTCATGGAACACCTCTTCGCCATCGACAAAGAGTTCCATTACCGCTTCAATCACTACAGCAATTCTAACATGATTGACTACGCACTGTACCATGCACCCGACGCCGCCTTCATCTTTAGTCCCGCTGTGTACCCCGAGTATACCATCTCCGATCCGATGTTGCGTCCGATGGACAACCGGCCGCATCTGGCGCGAGATATTCCTAGCATGCGGTGGACAAAGATGGTCTTCTACCGGAACGAGGTGGTGAAGGAAATCCTGACTCGACTAGCGATTGAGGGTCACAGAGTGCCGAAGAACACGAACAAGGCGCTGATGCTGTTCTGGGTACTGATGGCGTACAACACGACGTCGAAACGGCAAATCTTCCTGCGCGACAAGACCATCTGGTCCGACGAAGCGCTCCTTCTCTTCCATCTCTTCGTCGTCAAGCTCGACATGCGCTTCTCGGACCCCGTGCTGGGCGAGGGCATATGCGGTCTCTCTGATGTACTCCTGCGACAGAAAACCCTCACCGTGCTCAAAGACGTCCTGTGTCGCAAGAAGGGCGTGTGCGATGATTACGACAAGCTTTCGGATATAATGATACGCACATACCGCATGCGATACCTCGACACGGATACCCACGCGTGGTTGGACGACGGGTTCGACAACGCCGTCCATATCGATCAATGGGGTATACTGACTAGGGAGAAGTGGGTGGCCACGGGTCGGTCGATGATGAGTGCGATTGATATGGTGAGGGCAGAGACGGCGAAGAGGGGGATAAAGATACAGCAATTCATTCTCGACTTTGTTACTTACGGGTTCGTAGATGAGGATCGGGGGACCAACATTCCATGTCCGAAGGAGTGGAGATGGTCCAAGAATGTCGTCCAAGTGCCGGCCGAAGGCTGGCCAGTCGAGGGCGTGAGAGGCGAGGTCATCCGAGGACTGGACAAGATGTGGGGGATTGAGTGGGACGAGGAAGAAGAGGTAGTGGTTGTCAATAGTGAGGATATTGAAATGGTGGATGCAGATGAGGACGATGACGAGGACGAAGACGAGGAAGACGAGGAAGACGAGGAAGACGAGGAAGACGAGGAGGACGGTTATGATTATGAGGAGGGATCCGATGTAGATGCAGAGGGGGAAGAGGAGTGAGAAGTGGTGCCTGCTGACGTTATTGGATCAGTATCGAGGGTCGAAGAATGCAGTAGATTCCGCGAAACATGCTAATTTTCGTATGATGAATAGGTTGAATAACCTGAATGCCAATAGTTTCACATAATATGGTGTCACAGAGTGTAATCTTGTTTCACTCTTCTAACCTGATTCTACTTCTTTCCTTTCTTCTTAGCCTCCGTACTATCCTTCCCATCCTTGACAAACCCGCCCAAGACCAGTGCCTCTCTCGCCGTGGTATTGATGATCCTAAATCGATCAGGCCCTAGCTGGACCCCTCCATACCACCTCGTAACCACGACCATGACATCCCAAACATCCATCAGCTGCATTAGATGAAGCATCCTACCCCCTGCCGCTGTTTCACCGTCGTCGTCGCAGTCTTGGTAGCTGGTCTCGTTGTGGCCATGTATCCGCCATGCGGTCATATTGTGAGTAGCTCGTGCGGCCTTTTTATCTGTTGTCAAGAAATGTGCGAGGTAGGACTTGGCCTGGGCTGGGGAAGAGACGGGGGCTACGCGGGCTATGAAGATAGATTTCTTCTCTGTGATGGGTGGGGCGATGGTCCATGGTGGTTCGGGACCTAGATCCAATTCTTTTGGTTGCGCGGATTTTGCAGCTTCGTTTTCCACGGCAGCAGCTTGATCTTCATGATCATCGAGATTGTGGAATGGACCTTGCTTTTCTGTCTCAAGCTTCTCCAAGGCTTCTCGCACTTCTTCGAGTAGGTCGAAGATACACGCTTCACCTGGTCGATAAACTTGTGCTAGAACATCTCTTACAACGTCTACCATTTGGTTTCCAGCTCCCTTTTGAACATCCTGGCCTACGGTTTGGGTCCCTAATACTGATGGAGGGGCATCCGGATAGTCGACGGGAAATTCCAGGCGCAGGGTGATGGAGGAAAACGACGGAAGACGTAGGCTGTAAAGTGTGCCATGGTCGTCTAATGAAGAGAAAGTACCCTCGTCGTAGATGGAGTTGATGGCGGATATTTCGTCATTTAAAGCATCATTGTCGGACATGGTTGTGGAGCGGGGATTTGTGGTCGGGTTGGAGGTTAATGGCACGTGCGGAGCTGACTAAATTTGTACCCTGACTAGCGCCACGCGGAAAGCTTTGGACATTGCGCGCGTCAACTACATATCTTACCTCACCTCACCTCACCTCACCTCGACCCCCATCTCTATCGCTATCTCTACGTGGCTACAGTGAAAGTGCCGTACCGAAATGGCTAACAGCATCCAGAAAGATGTTGCGACAGGACCTCGCCTGGCTGGCGATGTATCTTCCGCCAAATTCCAGATTGCGCAGTACAAGCTTCGCACCTCTCTTCTCAAGTTTGCGCACGACGTCCAGGATCTTGGGCCCGTCAAAGACACTTCTATCACCAATTTCTACAGCGATCTGGGCGCCATTTTCACGCGATGTACGCCAGACAACATTCAGGTATCTACCTACATTGCTCCGACTCCTAGTCTCATTATATGAATATGTTTTTTACTAGTTTTATAGAAATGCAAGGATTGGATCATACGGAATATAGCCCCATCCCAGGCCCGCCTGAAAGTGCTTGGTGAATACCTGGTAGCCTTGTCGCAATACGTTGTCACGGATAGGAGTTACTCCCGAAAGGAGAAGACATTAAACCGCCTGCGCATTCTCCTCCTTGTCAGCGATGTCCTCCACGCCGACAAATACCATCGTCAAGAGGACAGAGCTCATGGTCCTGGAGACAAAGACACCGACCCCAAAAGTGATGGCGATGCATTGTCCGACGGAACAGTTGGCCAGGGACTTGAGCCATACCTCGCACAACTTGTTAAGCTCACAGCTCTTCGTCTGTCCAAGCAAGGCTCCAAGATGGAGGCTAAGCTCAGCGACCTCATAAATTTCTGGCACGTTTCTAAACTTCTCTCCCCTCAGCACCTCGCCTCTATTCGAGAGTCAGTGCATGAGGGTCTGGATCAAGCCCAAGGGAGGAAAGGGCTCTACACACTTCCGACCTGGTTCGGTGGCCAGAGCACACCATGGTACGACCTACCCGCCTCGTATATGCTTCAACCGATGATCAGGAATCCTGATCGCTCTATAAATCCTCGCGACCTCAAGGCCATCAGATTCAACAAATCAGAGCCCTCCAAACTCGTGTGCGATCTCCTGGATGATTACTTTGAAAAGATCGACTTACAGTTCGCACCGAATTCTGAGAACCCAACGGGCGAAACGGACAAATACAAGTTGTCGCTTGATCCAATGGGACAGTTAGTGAAGGAACACAAGGAGACTGGGGAGAAGAAAACAGTGTGCAACGGCTGGGGCTGGTCAATGAAGATGTGCGATGATATGCGCAAATACAAGGCTCCTGAAACCATTCTCAAGCTGCGCGAAGAGTATCAGAATACGTTCAAGAACCTTGAACGTTACGAGGACTACTCATTTGAACACGGGCGTCGCTCTGCAGCTGCTTCAATCACTCCGGAGCGTGATTTCCGTCGAGTATCTCGGCGACATTCGTCTTCCTCCTACGGTAGTAGAACACCATCGCCGCAGCGTCGGCGATCTTCACACAGTTCCGAGAACGGGGTTGAAATTCGTCGCCAGAAGTCTCAAGATGCAATGGACATCGACAACAACCGAGGTCCACCAGCTTCACGTTCACGCTTCGGTCCAGGCCCTACCAAGCCAAAGTGGAGTGAAAACGACCACACGAACTCTGGCGAGGGCCAGAACTCGTTCAGTGCAAAAACGAACCGTTTTCAAGGCCAAGTATATCACCCTCATCCTCCACCACCACCGCCACCACCACCACCGCCACCACCACCACCGCCGCCCTCACAATTAGGACCCAACTTTCAGTCTTCGTTTCCGCCTCCTCCACCTCCTCCTCCGCCTCCCCCGCCACCCCCGGGACAATTTGCAGGGCAGCCAGGAATGCATCAATATCCACCACCGCCATTCCCGCCACACTTTCAACCTGGTCCTGGAGGTCTGCCGCCTGCACCGCAGTTCAACGGACCACCTCCCGGTTATGGTTTCGGCAATAGCTTGTATGGAGCTAACCAGTCTTATGGGCATAACAATAACGCGTATGGTGTGTATGGAAACAACGCCTACGGAAACCAACCGCCATACAATGCCAATGCGGCGCCCGATGCTGCATATGGGGGAAACAACATATACAACGGTGCTGGATACGGAGGCCAGAATGGCGGTGGTTATGGTGGGTATCAAAGCGGTGGTTATAGAGGCAATGGCGGGGGTAATCGTGGTAATCGCGGCAATTATGGGAACCAACGCGGACAAGGTGGGCGATACTAACTACATGAGCTGTGTGTATAGTGATAGGGGCAGCTGAGGTATGCGTAATAAGCCCGCTCACTGGGGTTGTTTGCGACGTTTCTGACTGAAGGCGGGCGATAAATCTATGAGCATTTTGGCTTTCGATGAAGTAATTAAGTGAGTGCGGGGTGGAACCGTTTAATGTCCCAGCCTGCGATTCGATGTCGCTAGTGAATTTTAGTCCGTTTGTATGTACTTTGTGCATCACAGTCTACTATAAGAGTGACTCATGGTTCTCACCGCATGTGAAGTTTGAAGAGTGCATTTTATGTTCCACGTGAATTATCACGTATATATATATGTACACTCACACAAAAAACAAGTAGAGAAGTAAGGCTGGAAAACTCGAATCTCCAGCTTAACTCGTCTCTCTCACCGCTCATACAGCAAGCTTTGGCCTATCATAAATACTATCTCTCTCACTTCTGCTATTGATCCTCATCCTATTCGGTGCATCTTCTTTCTTTTTTTAGTTTGCGCTCGACGCGGCGGGCCTTCATCTACGACTCTACAATTTCTTTGCCCCAAGACCATTTCTCCATCTAGAGCGTTTACATCTTCATACACGACTTGCAGGATCACAAATCTCCTCACCTTTCGCAACTTAGATTAGTCGCATTCGCGGAGCAAACCATCTCCGTGCGATCTAATTGGCTATAATTAGATACAATCTTGACGAGGTAGGTGCATCGATCGATCTTGGCGTGGGGAACACAACCATCGCGTCGCATCAACACCAGTCCCTTCCCAATTCCGTGCACATCACCCAATGTAATTACTCCCAGCTTACCATGGGACTCGTCTCTAGCATTCGTTCCATTCTCAGCGGTTCAGCCGCTTAGATGGCGCCCTCAATAGCGAGCACCAACCTCAAGCGGAAACGGGCGACGACAACAACAACAGCAACAACAGCAACAACAGCAACAACAGAGCAACCCACGACGACTAAACGCCGACGCAGCGCGATATCCTCCAGCAGCGAGCCAGCCAATCCTACCAGAAAAAGGACACTGAGGACTCGCACAAAGCATACTCAAAGAGAAGAGATAGTGGAAGAGGACGAGGAGGGATATCTGGTGCAGAGCACCGTTGGTGGACGAATTATCGAGAATTGGATTCACAAGGACGACATTGATGATGAGCTAGTCGCTGCATGGGATCAAGGAACCAGCCCGGAGGTCACTGCTGCGCCTGCCCTGAAACGAAGTCGTTCCAAAAAGAATACCACTACACGTCCACCTACTATCCAGGCCACTCGTCCAAAGAACCAAGGTCGACCAAGGAAGGAAGAAATTACGGCCCAGACAGCGAAAGGAAACCCGACAAGGCGTGTCACTAGGCGCAGCGCACGGAATTCCAGCGACAAATTCACGTATCCGCCAGCATCGATCTCCCCAGCTAATCGCTCACGAAGCGTCTCTCCAGCCATATCCCAGCCTGGTCGTTTTGCAGTGCAAGTCAACGTTGTCCCGCGGAGTAGCTTTGACCCACAGCAGTTCGAAAAATATTCCCAGCTCCCAGAATCGCAGGAGCCGACCTCTGCAAGTGTTCAGGCCACAGAACCCGCCAGTTCCCCTCCCCCACCGACACACAGCTTCCTCGAACTGGGCATTGTACCTAACTCTCAAAGCTCGAAAGGGTCTGTTAGCTACAATCCCACTACACAGGACGCGTCTGGGTCAAAGCAACTCAATTCGACTGGCTCCGCGAGCTACGCGAGCTACGTGCCGACATCACAGGAGGCTTCAGGCTCAAATCAGAAGCAGACGTCCAACGAGTCGGGAAGCTACATTCCTACTACACAGGAGGCTTCGGGTTCAACCCAGCACATTTCCAATAGCTCTGCGAGCTACATTCTAACCACAGGCGACGCGTCTGGGACGAGCCAGCAGCAAAACACTTATACAGCAGACGACAATTCTGGTGAGCTCGAAGAGCAGGCCTCGGCACCAAGCCCCTCGGTTCCCGAGACTGATCCCGTTGAGTCCCAGAGTTCGCCTCAAAGAGAGATTCCAGATACATTTGAGACAACTAAGACTCGACAGAATTCTGGGCAGTCAGGAGCCGCTTACTTTGCAGCCATCTCGCGCCAGACAGACCTTCTTCAAGACCCTTTGACGAAATTGACGCACAACTCCGGGGCTCTGAGCCAACCATCCTCTAACCCGGAACTTACAAGCCCTTCCCAGTCACTCTTACAGATAGAAGAGAGCGAGATTGTGGATAGCATCATCGAGACCGAGCCTCCATCTCAGCCAGAGTTACAATCGGTAGAGTTACAATCGGTAGACGAGAGCGAACTTGTAGACAGTATCGTTGAACATTCTTCACCTGCGCTCAACAGACTTGCCACGTCATCTCAAATATTGCAGTCGGTATATGACAGCGAAAATCTAGATAGCATTGTTGAGACATTTGCATCTCCAGAAGTCAAGGGTGGTGGTGACTTTGCATCCGGAACCGACTCGGAAAACTCCGGGCTGCCACTAGCGCGGCTACCATTGTTGGAACCGGAACCGGAACCGCAACCTCAGCCTACAAACGCGACTGTAGTTACACCAAACCAAACACAACACGCAGCGCAAGTTATACCAGTGGATCTGATTTTGAGTACACAGAGCGATTCTGCATATAGTGTCCGTCCAAGCACAATCGGAGTGCAAGGTGATCCCGTAACTCCAAGTTCAAGACACGACTCTTCCCAGCAGTCTCCATCTCCACTAGGACCGTCGGCATCTGTGGGAGGTTATTCACCTCTACCCCGCCCCCCTACTCATTCTATCGGGTCATTGATCTCCAACGTTCCACCTTCCCGACCCAAGACTCCCATTGACGTTTCGTCCCTATCGACCACAAGCATGGCCGACGACGAAGCCGCCAAGGCTAAGATTGCGAAGGCTGTCGACGAGCTCCTTGCGAAAGGGATGGCTGAAAAGCCATTCGTTCCAAAGAGAAGGAACTTGAACTTGACGCACAGTCCTTCAGCAACTGGCACTCGGTCGCCGTCCACTATTCCAGACCGATCACCTGTGAAACAAGTACCAACATCCTTGCGGACAGCAGCATTAGCTGCTCCTGAAGCTAGTACTCCAGACCTAGTTACTGCAGATGATTCTGTTGTATCGCCGGTTCCAGCTCCGGTTCCCAATCTTGGCGCATCTGCTGTTACCCCTACCGCTCAATCTTCCATTGGGATTCCTGTCTCGACCGCTTCTGCCCCAGCTCCGCCAATTTCGACTCGCGCACCAATATTCTCACCAGCACCGATTACAGATGCCGCGCTAGTATCAGCCGCACCCTCAGTCACGTCTGAGCCCATGGATGAAGACGATGATGGGAGTGACAGTGACGACTCGGAAAGCTTGTTGAACGATGATCTCGGACTCTCATCTGCGGAGCACATTGTTCCCCTGTCAATGGAAGGGCGACAGAGATCCATGTATATGCATGAGTTGGACCGCTGCCAGTCCACGATAAAGACGTTTATGAATGAGCCTCAAACATTCACTGAGATCTCAAAGGTAGAGAAACTCATGGAGAAGCTTAGGGCTATTGAGACACACATGGACCTCACGTTTGCTGAAGCTGCTGGTGCCAGCCGCGCTACTGCACCATCCACTCAAGCTCAGTGGGATACGGCAAACTGTGTCAAATTCAAGTTCTTGGGCCAACTGTTCCGGACGTTGCAGGATCACGACATGCACATCGTTGTGGTCGTTGACATGGACGATGAACGCATCTTTGACATTCTTGAGAAGTTCTGCAAGGCCAAATTTATCCATTATCGTATTCCAGCCATGGCTCACCAGTCCAACCCACTCGAGGGAGAAGGGAGTTTGATTGTGACATTTCTGTCAAGCGACTCGCGTCCTGTCATCCTACCACCAACCGCCATCATCTGCCTTGACGGAACCGTGACTGCGGTCCAGATTCGGAAGATGAGCTGGTCTGTAAACCCGGATCGTCACGTCGTCCCCATAATTCACCTTGTAGTTCCCAGGTCTGTTGGACACATCGAGCGATACATTAATCCTGCCATTGATTCGAAGAAACGACTTCACACGATTTGTTGCAGTCTTGCCCAGGTCTATGATAGTATTGGCCGACCCATGGTTGAATCACCAATTGCGACCAAGGCAGCAGAATTGGTGGCCGAGTATCTATTTTGCCTTGACCAAGATGATGCCGATGCACAGGCGGAGTGGCTTTTGCCTTCAGTCGGCAGCATCAAAGATTTGATTGAGTATCAAAGTCAACAATCACAAGAACATATCAGCTCACCACCACCGATCGCTAGTGCATCTTACAAACGGCCTTTGGAGGCTGAACAATTAGATCCAGCCAAGCGGAGGCGCATGACCCCTCAAGCATGTAGCTCAATTGCCAACCAAGAGGTCACTCACATCAGCGATTCAATGCCAGGCACTGCAGCTCAATTCTCAAAACTCCAGGAGCAGCTCCTCGAGGCTCAAGCAGATCTCAAAGCGAAGGATAAGAGACACCAAGCGGAGCTGAAGGCGAGCGAGAAGAAGTTCCGCGAACATCAAGTGACATGGGATAAGCGGCAGCTAGAGTATGAAGACCTTCGCAAGAAACACCGTACGCTTCTTGGTGAAGTAGAGACCAGTAAGAAGAGCCTCGAGGCGGCCAACAAAAGCAGAGATTCTGCCAACGAGCGCTACAACAAAAAGATGACCGAAATGGACGAGTTGCTTATGCTGTTCACTCAGCTGCAGACGGCGAATCTCGCCTCGGACGATGAGAAGACTGCAGAGATCACGCGTCTTCAGAAGGAGTTGATTGAATCAAAGGCGGCAGAATCTCGCGCCATCAATAACGCAAGGACCCAGGAGAGGACGCTCGACTATGTCCGAGAGCAATACCAAACAGCGACCGACACGGCCATCAAAACGCAAAAGATGAACGAGGTGCTTGGCTCGGAACTCACCGTGGCTAACAAGAAGGCTGCCGGTCAAGCTGTGGAGCTAAAGAAGACGTTCCAGAAGAAGTCTTTCGACACTCTATCCAGCAACTTTGAGCAGGCCAAGATTCAAAATAAGATGCTCAAGGAGCAGCTACAATGCAAAGAAGACGAGATTGCGAGGATGAAGACGGCGAAGGAAGCCCGCATGAATACGCGCGGTCAGAGTGTCGGGCCGAGGACACCCCGACCGGGGAGCCGAGCGGCAAGTCCTCAAGGGCGCGATCGATTGGCCAATCTCCGAAATGGGTAGGAGAGGGATGGGTTATTAATGCTTTGATACCTTCGCAATTTATTTAATTTTAGTTTATCATTACCACCTCTGGCAGTGAAGGTATCTCTGACAGTGAAAGTACCTCTTGCAGAAGTGTTCCAGTCATTGTGCTGAAGACTTGCTTGATGGCATGTTTGGAAAATCAGGAAATGCGACCAATTCCGAGTCAATAAATCTGACCAATTCCAGGTCGGACAGCCAGACCCCATTGATATTGAAGGTGGAAATCTTACGATGGACATGCACCCTATGATGATGATGATGATGCCTGAGTACTCTGTCACACAGGCACGTCCCTTTGAGAAACCAGTTTGTCGGCTCTCTGAACCGGGGAACAAGCCACTGAGGTAGATTGACGAATAAGTTGGCGATTTCTGCTTCGCGAAAGATACCTGCATTTACACGTGCCAAGGCGTATTACATAGTTTGTACAAGTGCGATCGAGATGCTCTGCCATGCTTTTTGAGGGATATCATGGCGGCGTACAACCCCGATCGTATCACACGAGGTCGTAGTATGCAGGGTCCAAAGTATGCACCAGGGGGTTGTTGGGGATGAGAATTGCAAGCAGGAACCTTCATCTCGATGACGACGACGACGACAGTGAGACGAAGGAACTGGATTGTCCGATGAAAAAATGGATGCATGGTATCGAGAAGTCGATGTTTTCTCGGGGAGCTCTGGCCTATATATATGGATGAGCCAGTAGTATGTAGATCTATCAAGCCCAATCGTATATATAGTATGCACGAGATGGCTCTGAGACAAGGAAATCTCTGGGATACTTTCCCCATGTGGATAAGATGACACGTTCCCGGCCGTCCCAAGGTACTTTGTAAGTTGCATCATCGGAGGGGCTCATCTAACAGGTTGGGCAGAGCATGTACTGAACATATGTATAATTACCCGACAAGACGTTTTGACCATGCTTGGTATACCGTTTGTAGGAAATGTAAGCGTAATCAGTAGTCACAAAGTCGACTGGCCAAAACGTTATCCCGTCCAGTGCCAGAGAGTGACGTGCATGTGAAGATGCATGCGCAATGACGGGTGACTAGCACCAGAAGGAAAGAAGAGAGAGAGAAAGAATGCAACCTTTGTATAGTGCCGATAATAGCTTCTTACTAGCCAGGGACAACTTGTGACGCTCAGAGGGTGAGATTATGCGACAGTATGACATAATGCGTAACCGGTTCTGGGTTAGGGATGGCGAAGAATGATGATGCTGAAAGATGATGGCGATGGCGATGGCGGTTGAGGCTGAGGCTGAGAGGGGATGGTGTTGAGGGCGCGGCTAAGCATCGTCATGGCAGTTGATAGTCTGACGTCGTGAATGGCTCATCACTCTTCGGTTGAAGAATCCGGACCATCGAGACGAGAGACCCTGCATGAAACGGTTAGCCCCCTGCAGTCACAAAAAAGGTACATCCTATCCTATTCTAGATTAGTACACCTTGGCAAATGACGTTGGTATTAACCTCGTCTGTGTGTGTGTGCAGAACCACAGAAGATAGTGAGAGCTGCTATGACAACTTTTCAATGTTTACATTTTTTCCCGCACGTGCTCGGGTTGTTACAAAGGTATAATAATTGATGAGTTTCAGCATGGCGGGTAACTGACGTCTTAGCTTGCCACTCGTCTACGCTGCTCATCGTCGTGGTCATGGTAATCATGGTGGTCATGGTGGTCATAGTGCTTGCTCATCGTCATTCTTTACTATAGCTGCGGTAGCGAGAACTTAGAAGAATGCCATCATATGTCTTGTTGTCGTCTCGGAACTCTTGTACAGGCAGGCAGCGTGACCCCATATATCTGCGGCCAATGGAAGTCGTATGATGTATGCGTCGTCTGCATGTCCCTCACTCAGTTCGGTGGCTTTCACGGACACGTTGTACATTATTACCAGGTTTCCACAAGGAAGCAAATCGTCACCATGTCCCCAAGTAATGAAATTCGCCCGAGGGCCAAATCAGGGTCCAGCGAGTTTCCAGCTGCTGCCGTCATATGATTGGTTGCCTTGAGTGAACTACGGCGGATGCGGTAAAGACGTTGCGTGCATGACCGCAATAATTGTGGGTCCACTCTGACTACGACGTATATTTCGCTGATCCGACGCTAACGCCCAAAGTGTGTGCGCTACTGCTACCCTTCTACCCTGCTCCCGTGCTGCAGACTGCAGAGTGCTGAAAGACGTATTTATCAGGTGGTGCCCGCGCTGCCGAATCTCCTTCTCTTCTTTCGCATCTACTTCTCCACTCCCCCATCTGTCCACCATCTCTCCACCATCTCGAATCCCCTGTCTTATTCTCCCTTGCAAAATCTGCATCTCTGAATCCGTCTTGGAGTGATTCTCGTCTCCACAAAACAAGAACAACATATACAACAAACCCCCCCCCCCCCCCCCCCCCCAACACAGTTATCCATCAACATGTCTGCACCCATGTCTGCCCACGTTTCCGAGACCAGCGCCCAAGAAACATTGGCCAGCCAGTACGACAGAGAAGAACCTGTGTTTTCCGTGTCCGAATACGCTCGGTATGTCGCCTTCGTCCCACGTATTAATTTACCACCCAGACTCGTACTGACAGCATCCCCAGCATCATGCATGAGCACACAAAAGCCCAACTGAGTATTGCGACCAACTCTGCCCGTCGGCGGTCACAAACATCTCCATCGTCGACCGCATCAGACGGTACCAGTTCCGTCGGTGCCACGCCCGAGTAATTCCTTCGCCATGACGGTCACTTGTCCGATTCTAAACACGCTATCCTGCCGTCCGCGACGCTGCCGGAAGCATTACCCGGGCTATGCCCATGCTACACTACACTTCAACCATCACGCCTGTGCAACGACCTTGACTCAGGATATCAGTCTTCCTCGTTGAGGCTAAGCCGTTGGGTGTCTTTTTTCAGTCATATCACATTAGCGAATCATGGGATAGGGACAGGAGTTTGTCGTTTCCATCCTTCTACACTATATATCGGCATTATATATATATTGTCTTGGAGACTCATCAGTCCAATAGACCTTGGCGCGACTGGAGACGTCCACGTTGCGCTTTGTAGATGGTTGCAAATAATTCATCTTTCCTCATCCATGTCCTCCATCGTGTCAATACCCAAGCCTTACTAACACCCTTTTTGCCCTCAACATTCGCATCGTGCACTGGCTCTGCCCAGATACACTGAACATGGAATACAGTAGTGTCATATGGTTCACGCAGCAAATGTATCCTATCCAACTCGACACCAACATCCAACCTGTGACATTTGCTTTTGCACCTCACATGCAACACCCCCCACCTTCAAATTACGTAGACAGGTGATAGACACGCTAGCAAGTAGCAATAAACCATGACAGTTATAAAGCAGGGGTCATAAGTCGTCTCGAAACTCGTGTCGACTCACAGACAGTACACATGTGGGAGTACTGTACAAACATATGCGCGTACATACTGTTGTAGGTACTCGTCTCATCGATCTACATAGATCATCTGCAGAGTTCTAGACTGCCGGCCCCCCCCCCCCCCCCCCCCCCCCCCGGATGGGAAAAACACGTCGTCGCCGCGACGGTGGTGCATATGTACGTCATAATAATGGATAATAACAACAACAATAATAATGATAATAATAATCATAATGATAATCACAATAACAATAAACAATGACTAACGATGATGATGATGATGATGATGATGATGATGATGATGATGATATGTTTCAAGCTTCTTCCTTGACCTTTCATTGCCTTGCCTTGCCGTGCCACTATCTGTCTGTCTACTGTCTGTCTATTTGTTGTTCCTTGCTTCGCTTTGACCGTTTTCTTCGGCTGGTGCGCTGGACGCGGGACGCTGGACGCTACTGTATACATAGTCGTAGTACGTACATAGAGTCATAGACGCTGGACGCTAGACCACTGACTGGGACGTGCAGCGTGCCACACACACACACACGCCAAACGATAAAATTTGATTGGCTCAGCTCGGTTGCGAGCCGCGTCCGGATTTGATTAGTAGAGATTCTCCCCCCTTGTATACATTACATACATACATGATAATGATGACTAATACATGTCTACCAACATCAACATCAACATCAACATCAACATCAACGTTGGCACTACTATAACCAATACCATTACCACAGCCGCCCATCGACCTCTCTGTCTTGTCTATCTATCTGTCTTGTCTATCTATCTGTCTTGTCTGTTTGTTGTCCATAGTCCCTACCATTAGCTCCATACTATCCATCTATCCCCCCC
>MU005787.1:317392-329308 GCA_010093715.1 Pleomassaria siparia CBS 279.74
AACAATAGTTTTGTACTGACGGGATTTTTGCCGCAATAACATGGCCGTCTTTGCTTGCATGCCGCCGTCGCCCAGGCTTGCATGATCGCCAACCAAGTCAGCACCGGAACCGCTCGCGGTTGGTCAGGGCCGATGTTGGCTGGCCGAGATCTCAAGCCCATATTTCCGTCTGGCCTGTTGCTGCACCTCTACGCACAAGGCCAAATACGCTACATACGCCACGGGTGCATTTTGTCTCTGCCGTGCTCGAGTGTATGTAGGTACCTAGCACTGATGTGTAGATGTGTATGTATGTAGGTATGTAGGTATGTAGGTAGGTAGGTAGGTAGGTAGGTAGGTAGGTAGGTAGGTAGATACGTATGTATGTATGTATGTATGTATATATGTGTGTATATATGTATACATGTGTGTATGTGTATATGTGTATGTGCATGTACCTATGTATGTACTGTATGTATGTATGTGTGTATGTGTGTGTACATAGCATTGTAGGTACATGTACCTAGCACCTAATTACTGTATTGCCCCGCCGGCCCCGTTCCAGCTCCCCCGGCTGCTCCTCCGGCTGCTCCCCCGGCTGCTCCCCCCCTGGTTACTCCCCGGCTGCTCCCCCCCTGGTTACTCCCCGACTGCTGTTCCCAGCACCATACGGCACACAGCACACAGCACACACAGCACACACAGCACACACACCACATACATACACCACACACCACTCTCGGCTCTCAAACAGCAAAAGCTCCACGGTGCCTGTGCCAGTGCAAGTCTAAAAGTGCAAGTGTCAGTGCAAGTGCCAGTATGTACCAGTGCCAGTATGTACCAGTGCCAGTATGTACCAGTGCCAGTATGTACCAGTGCCAGTATGTACAAGTGCCAGTATACAAGTGCCAGTACGAGTGCCAGTGCCAGTGCCAGTGCCAGTGCCAGTATGTACTGTACCAGTGCAAATACCAGTGCGAGCGTTCCGCTATCCACTAGGAACATGGGCTGGGATATCCCACACACTTACACACTCACACTCACACAAACGAGGCCAACGGGTGCTCCCAGGGCCTCGAGTGTGTTGCGCATTCGTCGTCTTCCGCAGCACGGAAAATTCCCGCCATTCCATCTCCCACCATCCCTCCCCCGGCATTAATTATTATTCTCTTGTTCCCCTCTGCACCTACCCACACCCTAATAATAAATACCCTACATACATACCCTACATACGTACTGTTGTAAAGAAGCCGTCTGCGCCGCATCCTGCAACTTGCAACCTGCAGCCTGTGCCTGTAAGTTCTCCCGCTTGCCCTCTCGTACCTTGTAACCCCCTACCCTACCCTACCTTACCTTGGCCATCCCATTCCATCCCATCCCCCATCCCATCTCATGCCCTGCTCCGCTTGCCCAGCTGGAGGAGCTGCCCAAGTTGTGGACAATCGTCAGTCGTCAGTCGTCAGCCCTGCACGGACTGCTAGTTCCGTTGGCACCTCCTTCAACAACCTTGCTGCTGTTGTGCTGCAAGAACCTCACGGCGGGTATTCCATTCCATTATTACAATACAGACGCACGCAATCGTGCTTCTGCACTACCTATACTATTACCTACACTGACCAACTCCCCCAACACTCTGCGCCCACCTCCATGTGCCCGATAGTTTGACTGGAGCTGATGCCGTGCCTGCGTCAGTGTCGGGCCTGGGACCGTGCCTGAATCAATCAATCAATCAATCAATCAATCTCTCTCTCTCTCTCTCTCTCTCTCTCTCTCTTTCTCAAAAGCTCTCAAGCTCTCTTTTCCCCCCTTCTCTCTCCCTCCAAAAAAAAAGTGACCTAGTTCATATCTTGTGTCATTCCCTTAAAACCCTACATGTGGTCTATCGACCAATGTATCGTGGAAGACATCCCACTTCAGCCGCCGCCGCCGCCGCCACCACCACCACCTCTCGAGACTCTCCTACTCCTCCTCTCGCTACCATGCTCGCCGACATGAATCGCCTGCCCAGCATCCCATCTCGACCGGCTCCTTCACAGCCGTATGCCTCTTGCACTCCTTACCAGAGGCCCACTGTTGCACCTTCGTGGCCTGAGATGGTGCCCCCAACCCAGCATCATCGTCCCCGGGATCAGCATCCACATCCAGACCAAAGTAATGCGCAGCAACAACTACCAGGCATCCGAACCCTTTTAGAAACCGAATTATTGGAGAGCAACAAATTACTGGTCCATCCCCCGCAATTAGGTGGCGCCCAACTTCCTCGCGGTAACTCTGTGCGGTACGGATCTTCGAGCCCAACCTTGAAAAGACGGCATGATTTCGACGGTTACGGCAGCCACGAGTATCCCCAACGTAATGCCATTGCTACTCAACCCCCACCACCACCACCACCACCGCAACAACAACAACAACAAGTCCATCATCATGCTCACCACCACACCACCACTACCGCCGATGCTCAATCCGTGTCGACCTTCTCCACACCAGGATCCCGTCAGTCGGATTTCTCACGTCCGACAAACCTTGGAACCTCATCACATCATGATTCGTTGCCCAATCTCTATCGACCACCCTCAACCGCGTCTGCCTTGAGTGCCTCATCGGATACGGTTGGCTCCCTCGCCCCAGGTCAATCCCTATCCCTTCATGATGATCCCATGGATATCGTCAAGCCTATGCGAAGACGACCCGAGGGCATCTCTCGCGCACCCGTCCGAGCATCACGCTGTGTGGGACAACGCGAAATACCCGGAGAAGGACTGTGCTACATGTACGAAGACGGCACATATTGCCGTGCCATTATAGACGGAGAACCCGTCAACCCATCCTGGGGCATTACAAAGGCAGGAAGACCACGGAAGCGCCTGGCTCAGGCATGTTTGACTTGTCGAGAGAAGAAGATCAAGTGTGAACCTGGATATCCAACCTGCCATCAATGCGCCAAATCCCAAAGGGTGTGTAGAGGGTGAGTCGGCGCCTTTTTCTTATCATCTTGTACTACACACCTCTTCTTACCTTTTTCGACCATACTCTTGCCTTATTATGCATTGATATGGCCTGATTTCAAATCGTCGGCAATGCAGACTGTGTGTGTGTAACTCCAATGACAAATACTAACTCCAAAGTAGAGGTATCAATCAGCTAGGCATGAGCAATGCTTCGGAAGAAACATCACCCTCGTCTTCTTCGACGGTATATAAGAGCCAGTCTACGGAACTCGCGAGCCCCGTGGCTGGTCCCGATAAGCCAAGAGCTCTTGATGAGCATCGCGATCTTTCTCGACCTGTCGATGGTTGGAATACTACTTCTCCATTCAAACATCGCAACTTCCGTCCCAATTCAGTCGCTACATCCAGAGACATGTCAGTACAATCCATCGATTCGGATTGGAGCGGTTCCTTGCACAATCAGGACCCGGACGACCTCCGACGTGATTCGCACCAGGACCAATTGGCCATCCAATGGGAGCAGGATCCATACGAAACGGACGCCAGGCTCACCATGCAGCTTCTAGATCTATATTTCCTCCACGCGGGACGGGCCACCTATGGAATGTTCCCCAGGAAACCTTTTACGACATGGGTCGAGACCAACCAAGAGAAGACACAGGACTACCTGATGCTTCTGTACTCGGTTCTTGCCATGGGTTCCATCTTTTCTCCCGATCCCGACACCCGCACCATTGGAAAGCGTTTCGCAGCCATTGCAGCCTATGCAACCGAGAAGAGATTTGGAAGGTTTACCCTACAGTTGTGCCAGAGTAGGCTGATGCTTGCTCTCTACAACTTTGCTCGGGGCAAGTCGCAGGAAGCTTGGGACTTTTGCGGAGCCGGCTTGCGTGCCATTAGCGCGCTCAAACTCAACACGGAGGAAGGAGTAAAGGAACTCCCGGATGCCTCCGCCGAACTGGACTATGGATTCGACCGCCGCACCCTGGAGGAATGCTGCCGTCGTACCTTCTGGTCTGGATTCTTGATGGATGTAAGTAGCATCGCCTTTACGGCAACAACCACAGTTAACCTAATCCCACAACAGCGCTATAATGGATTTTGTGGTGGAACCCTATGTGTTATCAATATCGAGGATACTTTTCTTCGCCTGCCCTGTCTGGAGAATGTGTACGAAGCCTCGAATTCGTGCGATACCCCCTTGTTTGATTTCGATCTTTTGAACCACCAAGCACCGCCAGGCCCACCCCTTGGACACATGGCATATTTAACCTTAATCTCTGCAGTCTGGGGCGACGTGTTGACCTTTACCAGCCGCGCAGTCTATCGGCCTGACCACGGTTACGAACGAACGTACGAAGCGTTTTACGCCAAGACTTACCAGAGGCTGGAATCTTGGCATGCCATATTGCCAGACAGCTTGCGATATACCCCGCAGAACCTCGACAACAGCATCATCGAGGGCTACGCCGGCACCTTCATCTCAATTCATGCACTCTATCACACCGCTGTTATTCGACTCAACCGCCACGTTCGTGTCCGCCTGCTCCCAGTGGACAAGCTCGTTCGTAATATTGATCAATCGTTCCGAAGTGCTTCCAACTTCCTGTCCATTATGCATTCCTTGGCTGCCGTGAATCGCCAGCAGCGACTTCCACCCACAACATCAGCCCAGTTCTCCTTCTCCATTCCTTTCCCAGGTTACGCGTTGATGCTTGCCGTCGATGTAATCACCACGGCAGGTACCATCTCGACTTTACCGGAGCTCATCAAGACTTTGGGAACTACGTGGACTTGTATCGAGGAACTATCCAAATTCTGGGCCTCTGCTCGATCACAGCTGAAAGCCGTCTCGAATCGAACAAGACACTTGGGCGACATACTATTACAGGACGGCCAGGGCGCCCGCAATGATAGCCACGGCGCATTCTGGAGAGTCCAAGATAGCATGGAAACGGCATTTGGCAACGACGACGCTGTATACAAGGCCAATGATCAGCTGCTATTTGACGTCGTCGGCGCGCTCACTGGAAACCCGGCACTAAGGCGTTGAGCGCCGAGGAATAACTGGACGTGGTAGCCATTTGCCGACGACAAACTGATTACCTTTCAGTTTGGCCACACAGAAGGGTTCTTCCGTTTTGCAACATGGAAACTCTTATACCACGCGACCTGGGTCGCTCGAGCACAGATACAGAATCGGTACAATGTATACACTTTGCTGTACAATCCGATGCCGGAGTCCCTTCGCCTCGCCACCAGCACGCTAATCGGATATCGTACGTAGGATGAACCCCAACGTTTCGTCCGGCTTCTAGGCCAACGCTACAGCAGCATATCAAAGTATATGCCCTTCTCCAGGGCACATTGGGCGCACTTGGGAAAGGTATTGCCTTGGGTCTCATGACTACGACGGCATACCGCTACCTACGTCGTTCCAAATACCGAAAGGCCTACTTTTGTAAGGCATTTCCTTCTGGCTTCTAGTTCTCTCTATTGGATGCCACCGACCCTGTTAGTTTTCTTTCTCTTGGCCCTTTCTGGTTTATTCGGCGGCATCTTGTATTGTATTACCTGTATATGTATCTATTCCGTTTTTCTAGACTTCTGCCCAGGAAGCGACGGAGTCGGGTTTGCTGCGGGGCAAATAACACCATTTCCGCTGGATCCTTTTCTACTGTGACGAACTTGACCGGGTTTCGGCTCTTGGCATATTATCACTTTTAGCTTCATGTCGTAATTTGGTTTTGGGACATTGCATCCGGGGATTCGAGTTGTGGGTGAGTGTGTGTGATGCCGAAAGGTTGGCATTGGGATTTCGGTACTTTGACCCCCTTGAATTAGACCGTTTCGTATTAGTCGATAGAGACGAGACGAGAAGTGATGGAACCAAAATAAAAGAAGGAGAAGAAGAAAAACCTACAAGGAATCAATCATGACTGGGAATTGGAACGTTTGAATTTCTGCCTTGACGCCAAGGAGGAGCTAACTCAACGACGGCCAAAGTGGTGAATGCACGGAAACGAGCGCCAAGCTCGCAAGTGGATGCCGTGGCACTCTTTTCTTCTTCTTTTCTTTTCTTTCCAACCCCACAAAGGCCTGATGGCGAAGGCGAGAGTCAGGCGAGCGGCGGCCCCAGAGAAGGCGAGAGGGGCCAAGCCGCCACCACGTTGAATGCTGGTGGTACAATGGTACAGTACCTCCTTTGGAAGCGCAACATCTGTGTTTCACGGGCAAGTGGAACTCGACCTGCACCCACCCGTAGGCAGCACATAATTACATACAATGTCCAACATGCAAGTCCCACATATGTAGTCCCCCCCTCCCCAGCTGCATAGGTGCCACACAGAGCACGTGCCACTTTTTTTTCTTCTTTGCCTTCTTTTCCTTCTTTTCCTTCTTTTCCTTTCTTCTTCTTCCGTTCCCTCGTTTTTCTTTTCTAATCTTCTTTTCTTCTTCTTTTCCCAAATCTATTCCATTCCATTTCACGTGTCTGCGCGCCCTGCGCCCTGCGCCCTGCCGTACATATGCAATACATAGGTACATGTGCGTATGTATGTACAGTACATACATGGCATGTCTGACTCTGCACGTGGGCCGCCGGCTGGCGCTTTGCTTATGATGGGCTGAGAGCGATCGTCCAAGAAATGACTCGAGCGAGCGAGTGGCTGGCTGGCTGGCTGCACGGCATGGCATGGCATGGCATGGCCACCCCTCGGAAGACAGAAGCGGGAGGTGGATTTGAGCTAGTATCGATATTATGGGGTATATATATGGGATGTGCAATACATGTGCATACATGTTATATATTATATTAGCTTTTGAGCACATTTACCTATTATATATAATTAATAACAGTAATAATAATAATGATGATGATGATGATGATGATGATAATAATAATAATAATACATAATACATAATAATATGTAACCAAGCTCAAAGCTACAATATGTAATATGTGTGTATGAGTATCATGTACTGTATATGTATTATGCATCCTTTGTAACCCCTTCCCCCCCCCCCCCCCTCCCCCCCATACAGCCAGTCAGTCGGTATGCAC
This sequence comes from Pleomassaria siparia CBS 279.74, assembly GCA_010093715.1. NCBI lineage: Eukaryota > Fungi > Ascomycota > Dothideomycetes > Pleosporales > Pleomassariaceae > Pleomassaria > Pleomassaria siparia. Next base: position 324,383 of record MU005787.1, read on the forward strand.
GCGCCCCCCCGCCAAACGCCCCTGCGCCCGCCCCCCCCCCCGTTCCCATTCCCCTTCCCCTTCCTTCCCCGCAATCAATGCCATGATTGCGCGTACGGATATGCTCGCTCCAAACGCCGGCAAATGAAGGGAATGAAAATGATATGAAATGAAAAGAGAAAAGGAAAAAAAAGGGAAAAGAGAAAAAGAGAAAAAGAATCTGAAATGGGTATCATCTACAAGACACTGTTTCCTACCGCTCACGTGTCCTGCGTGCTGCGTGCGGCCAGAATTGAGGCTTCGACTTGTATTGAGATGTCCGTGACGTCCCCCCCCCCCCCCCCCCCCCCCCCCCCCCCCACTTGGTCACCACATCGATTCTGCTCTTACCAGCTTGTCTCCGGGCTCTTTGTTGTACTGAAGAAGCCATTGTCATGGCCGCCTTTAGCGGGCGTTGACGTTACTCCTTCGTATCAAGGTTGCAACCATCATCATGGCTCCGGCTTGTCCTTCTCTTTGTGCTACCTACCCCTCGAACGCAGTACCACCACCACCCATACCCACCACCTCTCTCTCTTTTCCCTTGTTGCCCCTTCTTCCACCTTCCTCTTCGCTCCTCTCGTCCCCCCTTTCGATCTGTGCTGCTGAATGCGCAAATGCTTGTTGTATCCCTGGTCTTGGCTTGGACGCGATGTCTAGTTCGGCAAACTTTGGTCGGACGAGGAGAATGTTGACGCGTGCCGCGTTGAATATCTGTTCCGAGGGTGGGATCGAGGCGGCCAGGTTGGTGTTCTCCGTCAGTCGTGTGATGAAGAACATGAAGCGACCGGTTTTGATCTGCATTTCAGCAAAGTTGGCACTGCCGGCGGGGATGCCGGTATGTTTACTGTTTGGGAATCAATCCTCGGTCAGCTTTTATCTCTCGGTGCTGGAAGCATCGCACTGCCGTGGGTGGATATGAAAGAAGCAAAAGGAGGGTAAGAGGAAGTCAGGTATACGCACGACATGCTTTGCTTGTGCGTTTTCAAGATACTACTGATGCGCTCAAACCGATCCGTGAACGGGTTTTCCGTCTCCCTGCCCCTCGTGACGTGTGTCACCATCAAACACGTCGTCCTCTCATATAGGATCAATTCTCTTGCCTCGATGACGTCTGCCAACTGCGTCAACAGCGCCTCAATCGTTCCCGCATTCGGGATCAAGAAGTATATAATCTGCGTCCACGCCTTGTACAGGCTCTGGTCCCAGATACTCGTCGGGAAGAATTCGACGTTATCGCGGAAAGACTCGGATGCTGTGCGGATATACTCTGTACGCTCGTCGAAGAGTTGGACCCGTAGGCGTGCTTGGACCAAGTCCATTTTGTGGATGAGACAGAAGATCTTTGCGCTCGGGGAGCATTCTTCGAGGGCCCGGATGATGGCCGAGTAGGAGATTACATCGGCTTGGAATTCGCGTGACTCAATGTCGAAGACGAAGATTAAGACGGCGACGCTGCCGAAGACGTGGTTTCGCTGGTGCGTGAGGTAATTTTCCACGAAGCCGTCTTGCCTGTAATGCACAAAAGATGCACATCAGCTCACATCCTTTATAAGGTCCATCGAGCTCGAGGAGGAGGAGGAGGAGGAGCTCTCTCTGTTGAGAGCCCATCGTAAGAGCGACTAGAACTGCACTCACCCTCCGCAATCCCACAGATTGAGCATCAAGTTGCCCATGAACTTGATGTTGCTGTGCTCGACGTCAATTGTCGCGCCCAGCCGCCGCACATCCTTTGCGACATAATTGCTGAAGACAATGGACCGCATCGACGATTTCCCCGCGCCACTCTTGCCCATCAGCAGCACCTTGCGCTGCTTCTGTCGCTTTCCCGTATTCATGGTGAAGGTTTGTCGCGGGTCTTCCTACTCCGTGTCCTCGTTAGGAGCGTCGTTGTCGGGGTGCATGCGAAAAGGAAATTATGAAAGGTAGATCTAACAATGTTTGACGTTGCAGCACGCTGTGTGATCAGGAATGCTGTGACGTCCTTTTGCACGTGAGAGCTCCGATCTGGCCTAGACTGTTTTTCTGCAAAAGGAGCTAATATTATTATTGAAAGGAACAGGCCGGCTCACGTTTCCGCCTTTTACCCCTGCGCCTTTTAAATACATACACCCACCTGCGCTTCACACCTACGCCTTACACCTGCGCTTCTCAAATCTCCACAGAAATGTGCACATTGAATGGTTACGCAGATAAGTTTTCATTACGTTTATCGATTTCTTTATCCCTTGACTCACTACCATATCCATCCCCCTATTCTAGCAGCCGGTGTTTTTTTTTCATGCACCCGAATTTTCAAAGCCTTTTGAAGTTTTACTCACCTCTTGATTAACGGACTAGTTCCAAAAAAAAAATCTTCCCTATATCCCAAGAAATATCCCAAAATGTCCCTTTGCCAATCCCATAGAAGCGAAACCCAAAGTGTTCTTGTAGAATGCCATCAAGGGCTAGAGGAGGTAGAAACGGAGATGGAGCAGATTGGATAACCGGCGCATAAGCAAAGACAAATAGCCGGCGAAGATGCCGGAAATGGCAGTCGGGGCAGTGAAGAAAAGGTTCGAATATGAACACGAGAAAGAAGCTGCCTAAAACGATCGAGATGGTTGAAGATCGTGCTCGCACTGCATCCAGAAGCGGAACGTGTAAGCCACCCGACGGTAACATGCTTCCGCACACAATTGTGAAGTCAATAAGACAAACATGGCAATAAAATTGAAATGAAAGGGTATCTCAGAAAACGGTTCCGTCGGACAGGATCATGATTGGCGGTTCTTTGGTGTTTGGTCGCGACACCTCTGCGATTTCTCGACCTCCCTGATGCTTGTGTTAGCCGCCATGACTAATGCGCGCGAAAGGAAGGAATTACCTTCCAGCTTCCAGCTTCTAGCATTTGAGCTAGACTCAGTTTGTCGCGTCCAGTCAGGTTGAGCAGCGTGTTGACCTCAACAAGAAGCTCGTCTAAGAAGCCTACAGTGACTGCACGCCACTCGACAATAACATCGTCGTCGGCTGTGAAGAGAGGTACGACCTCCATATTTGGCTGCCCTTTCAACTGGGCGTTCCGCTGGTACTGTACAAGCCCACGCTTGGCATCCTCGGGTTTCAACGTCAGTAGGCCGGTATCCACAAAGAGTCCGCCGTTGCGATACTCGGGTAGTCCAGTCAAGAGTTCGGCTCCAGCAAAGTGAACGTTCAAAAATCTGGTCATGGGCACCATCAAGGAGTAGGTCAGCCATTGTGTGAGCTTATGGAATGGCACAATGTTCTCCCATGGATGTTTCGGATGCGAAGGCATGACAGAGCAAGGCCATGCATCACCAATGGAGATGCCGTCTATTTGTGTGCGTGTCGATGGCCAGATTGGAGACAATCCATCCATGAGTGTGTCCCAGAGCGTAGGGAGTGGGATGATGGGCACCGAAGAAGCTTGCGTGGACGGATGCGACAGTAGATAGTCTACACTGCGTTAGCCTGTGTGCCTTGGGAAACGGTGCAAATCAAGTACCCAGCATGTTTCCAGGACGTGCCTCGAGCCCAAAGACTTCCTGATTTTGCAATGCATCGCCGAGTCTCTGTAGGAGTCCAGTCCGACCCTCCAATCCATCCAGAGGATTCTCCTCGGTAACCTGTAGTCCGCGGGCCATTGTCTTCACATCTAGTCGCTTCAAGCCTACACTATCGACCTGGCACGGCTCCTTTGGGTCACTGCTGAAGAGACCAGTCTTGAACATCTCGAGACTGGCCACGGCAAGACCTTCGCTTCGGCGGTAGAACTTGCCAGACTCCTTGCTCCGATACTGCCACTTTGTTCCTGCGCCTGCATCGAGTAGGACCGAGACCAGGAAAAGGTCAATGAGGCGGCGCGTGCGCTCCTGGTTGTCGACGTTGGATGGCCACGACGCCATAAGCTGGTCAATTCGCGGACGACCCCCTACGTCGAAGTGCTGCCATCTTCCGTGCGGGGGAATGGAGGCATAGTCTGGAGCGTAGTCGCGCTATAGTAAAGTCAGCGCGTATTCAATTGGACATGTGAGAATCCATGTCGGCTGGAAAAGGAAAGGGAAAGAAAAAAAGAACTTGCCTTGATAATGGAGACGACATAGCCGGCTGTGTCCTGGAACTTGGACATATCAACGGTAAAGTGTTTCAATTGGTTCGTCTTGGCCTTTTCGAGCACGAGCTTGGTGCGCTCCCTGACTGCATAGATGCTGCGCAGATAGGCGGCGGGGTCGAGAGCTGGGTCGGGTGCCCTGGGCAGAGGCACCTCTGGAATGGAAACCGACATCTTGGAGCCGTTTGTGGTCTGGGGGAGGGGTGACTTGAGGGAGGTATTGGAGGTATTTGGCTGGCTGCCGTTGGGGGAGATGCCCGTTTTAGACTTTCTTCCAAAAATGCCTCGCATGACGACGGAGAGGGTAGGCGGGGAAGCGAGATAGAGCAGCAGTGAAGAGGCCCTCGAGAGCTTCAGGGTTTTTCTGGATGGAGAGAGACGACTAACAGCAACTTGCAGCACACAGCTGAGAGAATAAGTTGGCTAGCCTGTAACTTTGAAGGTGAACGAAGCGAATGGCGAATGGTCACCGATGGTCAGAATGGCGGGTCGCCTGCGTAGCCGTGCGCGGTAGAGCGCGGCTGAGCGGAGAGCGCCGCTACTGCGGAGCTTCTGGGGGGCTCCCTGGACAAAGGGACTCGGGATGCCCTGCGAGCACCCGTTCGTCTTGGGCAGCTGGGGACCAGTGCGGCGAGTCGTGGACAAGTGAGAGGCGACGGGCGACGGGCGATGGGCGACGGGCGACGGGCGACGAACGATGTGAGAGGGGTGTGAGGCTTGAGAGTGTGAGGCACCAAAAGCACGAGGGTACATGGAGTAGAGAGAGCGAGAGGGAGGGAGAGATGGAGAGAGGGAAG
>MU005787.1:340133-369516 GCA_010093715.1 Pleomassaria siparia CBS 279.74
GGGAACCCACGAAAACGAGATTCTTCTTCAAATCAAATACCATCTTGACTTCTTTTCCGTTCTCTGTTGCTCGTTGTAGGATGGTATGATAAGTAGTCGTAGTATAAACGATAAGATGGAAAGCGTGGTTGATACGATTCGATTCGATGCGATGCGATGCGATGTGACAGATAACGCGAAAGGTGTGTGGCAAGATGGCCAAACGATCCAATAGATACAAGTTCAAGTTGATAATAGATAGATAGTGCGGTAAAAAAAAACACAGAACCGTCGATATATGTATACAAGTTTGTTCAAATCACCATGTCCAACGTCAGCGGTCGGGACGTCGCGGAGCATATTATGTACATACATATAATAAGCCCCCCCACATTTCCATCCCCCCAGATCACGCAACACGTTGTTGAACCTCGGCACTTGCCTTGTACTTGCCTTGTTGGGCTTAGGTCCAGGTGTTATATGTGCGGCTTCTGATAGGATGATGGGGTTGAGATCCACAGTTTCGACGTGCTAGAAGGATTGGTGGTGTTTCTTATTTGAACGTCGGATTGCATGGTCACCATGTTCATAGATGATGATAAATGGGTGGTGGTGTTGTAATGTTTAGTGAGGGAGATGAAGGTAAGTAAAACATTATGTCAGTGATGGACTATCCCAGATGACCTGACAGCTACGAAAAGGTATAAGGCATAGGAACCTCCCCCCGTATCGTCTCGTTTCATTATTCATCATTACAACATTACAACAATGGCAAACGTTTCAATATCTGTTGTCTCCATCCTAACTATTGAAATACGCTATGGAGCAAATATCCGCGAGTGAGGCTTTTATGCGGCCTTCTCGCCCTTCTCTACTGGCTTGGGTACATATTCTTCGTTGCTAAACTTGTATAATTGCGGCTTGACCAGACCCTTCCGACGCAGAATATATGTCTTGAACCACCAGGGGGCGTTCTTCCCGGTCTGGTACTTCATGTGCGTGCGCGTCGGGACGGCGAAAACGTAGTCGAGTTCTTCGAGTGTGCGCTGCTTGGTCTCAGGAAGCCAGAGGAAGATCATGACGAAAGCGAGCGCATTCATCGCAGCATAGAACCCAAATACACCCTGTGGTTTCATCTTCCGCAGCATAGTCGGCAGCGTTAGTGACAATACCGAAGCCCAGAAGTTGTTCGTTGCCACGGCCCACGACATGCCCATCTCACGATGAGACAGTGGGAACACCTCAGCTGAGTAGGTGAATGGCACTGGGCCTTCGCCTGGAGAGTAGAAGGCTCCGAAAAGGTAGACGAAGAAGGCGATAAGCGCTAGATGCGCAGTCTGTTCCTTGGGAATATAGTAACTGAAGCCTGCGGCAAGCAGAGTCCAGCACATGTTGGGAAAGGTGAAGAGGAGGAGGCCACGGCGGCCAAAGGTGTCAATGGTCCAAACGGCGGGCCAAGCGAAGATGAAATTTACGAGACCGAAGCCGAAGGATGCGAGGAGGGCTTGCTTTGAGGAGAAGCCACCCTCCTTGAAGATAGTGGATGAGTAGAAGGCGATGATATTGACTATCTCTCATGTCAGTCTTTGCAGGAATCAACCTCGCAAGGTATACATACTGCCACACATCTGCTGTCCGATCATGACGATACCGGAAGCTTGGGTCGCACGGCGCACACGGGCAATTGTGAACAGCTCAAAGAAGCGCGTGAAGACATTGCTCTTCGCCGTTATGCCTGATTCGGCGATGAGAATATCTTCCTGGACCAGAAGCGCGTGGGTATAGTATAGATCACGGGCGGCCTGGAGGGGCGTGTTTCGCAGTCTGAGGAACGACTTGTATGCTAGAGCGTACCGCTTCTTCTTCATCAACCATCTAGGAGACTCTGGGCAGAAGTAGATGCCGATGAGAAGTGGAACGGCGGGGATAAACGCTGACCCCAACTGCAGTCTCCACGCGATTGCGCCGACATTCTATTGACAGGGGTTAGTCAAATGTTTGAACGGAGTTTCATAAGAGCCGCCATAGACCTCGAGATCCGCAGAACATCAATACATACCATGACACAAAGATTGGCAGCAGTGCCGAGGAGAATTCCAAACGCTGTCCAGACCTGCCAGCTCATCACCAGGCCACCACGAATATTCGCCGGTGAGACTTCTGCGGAGAACACGGGCACTGTGACTTCCTTGAGACCCATTCCAAGGCCGAGGAGGACGCGACAGGCAGCGAGTTGACCCCAGTTCTGTGTGCAAGCGGATCCAATAGGAGCAAGCACGGAGAAAATGGCGGCAATGAAGATGGTACCGCGACGGCCGAGAAGTTCATTGACGGGATCCGAGATCCATGCAGCACTGTAACATGTTAGCAAGCAGATACTATTGTTATCGTCATTCTTAGCAACTCACAACAAGGCGATGGCAATATAAGGACAAGAGTTGACGAAACCGACGATCCAGCTGTTCTTGTTACAATTGCCAGCCGCAGTGCACGCATCACCCGAGTCCGGGATACCGAAATCTAGTGGGAAGGAAAGATTGGCCCCATTGCTTCCTAGACAAAGCATTAGCAAATTACTGAAAGTGACAAGGAAGAGCTAGTACCTGTCTGATCCCAGCCCTGAATAGCGGCAGCAATTGAGTTGAGCACAATGGTCATGTAAAGGACCTTGGGGTGCTTCCACCTGTTGGTGTGCTGCTCACGCAGAGCGAGACGATCGTTCTCGTCGAGCTCCTCAATTTCCTCAAAGAGAAACGGGTTCTGGGCAACAAGAGCACCTTTGCGGAGGAGCGGGGCTTCTGCCTCCAAGCCGTTCTCTTTGGCGAAAGCATCGACATCTGCGAGAAGCTGTGCCTTGGGGATGTCAACGAGAGGGTTGCGAATCCTGGGTCTTTATTTAGTCGAGACAAAAACGAGGAGATTTAGCGGTACGTACTCTCCATCGACATTGGCACTCAACGCAGTAATGCTCTCTTTGCGCTTATGCTCGTCGGCGAAGATGGAGCCACGGTGCTCATGGTGTTCTTCGGTGACAATTGGGCTAAACTGTGTCAGTAGTTTACAACAACATAAGATTTGGTGCGGAACATACTCGATCTTGGTCTCGTCCTCAGGTTTTGCCATGATGGGCGGGAAGCGGAGTGGAGCTCTTGTGTGTTGGACGAGAAGCTCTCATACCGGGGGGGGGGTTCCTGTTATACGGCAGTGGGGAGCTCAGCATCCAGGAAGCTGGAGCTGTGGTCTGGGCGGTGGTATTATTCGTGCAAGGAATTGTGTTGCACACCGGCAGTTGCTGGGCATGATGGGGTGAAAGGTGACGCGGGAAGCTCTTTTTGTGCAACCTCTTGGACCACGCCCGCATGCATCTTTGTTTGCCAAGGTGGTTGTTGGCCGGAGCACCATGTCACGCGACGAAACGAGGCAGCTCAGATGCGAGATGCACCAATGAGCGGCGACAAGGACGTGGAAGACTTTCATATATTCGGCATGTGCATCGAGGGCTCGGCTTTGTCACAGACTTGGAGATGCCATCTCGTAATTGGCCGAGCGCCATGGCGCATCCCCGGCTCCAATTCACTCTTTCATTGGACTAAGAGTCTGGGGAGGGCATTGTGTGACCCGCATCAAGCAGGGCATCACGAGAGCCGCTGAATCTGCCCAGCTCTGACTGGGGTGAATGCTAACGGTCTGGGGTCTGGGGTCTGGGCTCTGGGCTCTGGGCTCTGGGGTCGAATTGTTGCGCTGCTCAAGTCCGTCCGCGTAGCGTAGGATCGAGCATGTATGTGCAAGTCTTGGGCAGCTTAGCTTTACTCGAACTAACGAGAGTTGGAGATTCGGTCTTGAGTTTTCACCGGGAACTATTACCTAGGGTACAAGGTAATTATGGATCCCGGCAGACCGATGATGTTGTGAGCCGTGAAATCGTGGAATGGTGATATTACCGAGAAAACCTTTTAGGTTGACATCTGGCTACAGGCCACGAACCTGAAACATGCAATAAAAGCAAGGAGCCACCCTTGTACGTACCGGTGAACAGCAAACAGCCTGACTGACCTGTACGACTCACATACCGAGGAATACGAGTGCGTCATACCTCAACGTCGAGGCAGGGCATCATTCTCACAGGTCGGTAGGTTGGACGTCGAGAAAGCACCCGGCTTATGGTCATTTGCGCGATATATCAGCAGAAAAGTAAAGTGAACATTCTGACTTGTATATGTCATGAAGTTGTTGCTTAACTACAGGGTCAACTTAGACATGTCGTCGTAAACCTATACCTTGTTTAGCATAGCGCATTGTAGGAAATCTCCGCCTTGCGGGATGCCTCGCCCTTAGTCGCGCACTAATGTACGCTACAACGGAGAAATCTGGGCAAGTCTAGATGACTAGATACACTACATCATCCTACCCAAACCTATGAATTTTGAGCTACGAAATACACTGCAGGAGTATGTATGTTTGTCTCAGATTTGGCTGATTCTGCCTCGTTCGGGCGCGCGTCACCGGATCATGTGATGGATGTTTTACCTCTGGAGGTCAACAAGCATCGGTGCGACTTCGCTACTGCGAGATTGGGTGACGTTGTATATCTTTACCATCTATCGTTGCCTTCTTCATTTCCTCCGTTGGCCTTCTCGCACACCAAGAAGGCCCTTGACTTCGACAAAAGCTCTTCTTACCTATAGTATTCCAAAAGCACTCCCTTCCTCTACTCTTCAAGATAATGGAATATCGAAGTCACGCTCCGTTTCCTCACAGCCCCGGAAATCTGTTTCTTTTTGCCTATTTCTGTATAATAATCACATTCCCAATTACGCTGCTTCTTCTTTCTCATGGGTTCTTTTGCTTCAGCAACTTGAAAAGCGTTTACTCATTCCCTAGCTGCTGAAAAGTTCAACCAAGGACGCACTTTCGGCCTACCCATGTATAAATCCCTGCTTTGAAAGAATTCTCATGCCCCCCTTCTATACTGAATCTATCTGTAGAGTCCTACTGTACGCTCAAGTTTCAAGTTCTCGACATCTGTTAGCTCTACCGTTGAGTATTGTCTCCGATAAAGTGCTCAAGACAATAATATCTTCGAACTACATATGCCACGTCACTGTTACAGAAGAAGTAATTGATTATGGATTTCCAAGTCGTACCTACATTTATTACGAGCCTCCTTCATATTACTTTCATCCTAATTTTGCTAGATTTGACTTAGTAGTCGAAAAAACAAATTCGTGGTTTTGATGATAGATGTTAACCCAAGCACTCCTCAAAACGGCAAGTTTAGGCGAGGGCTCGCTATCCCGCATAATAGATTGACTTTCTGCAAACCCACCAAAATGCGCCCCTCCAGCGCAACAGCCATGGTTCCCAACATCTTTGCCGTCCCGGCCCCGATCCGACAGCTCTTCGATAAGTTCCCTCTCTTGACGTACCCTTCCAATGACCTCCCACACCGGACGCGTCGCAATGGCCACGTTCTCTATGTTTTTGCAACCGAAGATGGAGCTGCAGCGGGCGCACCTTCGTACAATCCCGCCTGCTTGAAGTGGCAGGTAAGCTGTAACGTTCTATTTGCAACATTTGAATGCAAACTGATCAATGCAGACATATCTCAAGTTTAGCAAAATCGACTTCCGACTCGTGTCGTCAAACAACCATGCTTCCCCGAGTGGAGCGCTACCCTTTCTCTTGCCTTCGTCCACGGACTCGAACCCTACAAAGCCAATTGCCTCTGGGAAACTGCAGAGATGGGCCATGGATAAAAGCTCAACAGGAATTGAGGAGTCATCAGATTTGCGGTATGAGGCATACCTCTCACTCCTCGACCACCGGATACGGCGAGCTTGGGTAGGTTGACAAACCCCTGTGCAGTTGATGTCGAACACTGACTAACAAGCAATGTTAGATCTACAGCGTGTATCTCTCTCCCAACGCCATCTCGATCGCCGAGCCCCTCTACGTCCTTCCAGCGTCGAACAATCCTTTGGTCCGTCTCTCCATTGCATACGATCTAAAACGAGCGGCCGAGAAGGAACTGTTGAAGTTTTCGGCAGTCATAAATACAGAATCGATCTACAGTGAGGCGGATGATGCTCTCGAGGCACTAGAGACGTTGCTGGGGTCTGATAAGTGGTTCTTTGGTGTGTCGAAGCCAACTCTGTTCGATGCTAGCGTCTTCGCATACACACATCTACTTCTGGACGAACATATGGACTGGGTGGAGACTCGTCTCCGAGATGCAGTTCGCAAACACAGACATCTTGTCAAACACCGTGACAGGATTGTCACTTCTTACTTTTCAGAGATATGAACAAGGCCAGACGCAAGCTAAATCAGTCCGAGTAAATTGCTGGTTACACTTTTTCAAGCAAACTTATCTCATCTCCACTTTCATGTTCAGCAAGATGATGCACAATTTGCGCAAACATTTTCACGCGCCCGATAGCAAAGGCAGGATTTGCGTCGTATAGCAGTAGCACAGCAGCTTCGGACGACGCATCGAGCTTGCCATTTGATACCACTCTGAGAATTCGCTAGCTCAACACTGGTCTACCCTATCGAAACCTATCATACTAATTGCCTTTGGGCATAGCGCTGCCACTTGGCGCTTCTGCACATTCCCGCGTTGGAATGAGTCATCAGACGCAGTGGATTGGAGCCTTGGAATTTGAAAGGGCGTGACACCGTGACAGAAAAGAGTCAACGGTAGATATATAATCCGCGTCAGGCTCCCGTTGAGCGCGTTCACAAGATTTCAGGATCCAATATATACAATACTTCTTTGCCCCGCACTTCCCTCCACGGGGCACTTTCCAGAACGAACGACTTGTCTATCCTTATACACTATCCCTCGTCTATCGCAGTGGTCCTTTCTACGACACGAACAGCCTTCTAGGTTACGGAAAGAGGCGGTGAGTATCGGATTGACCAATCCATCACCAGGCGAGACACCAATTAGTGCGCACTTCCGTTCAATTACAACCAGCTCGGTCCATTCAAGGTAATTGAAGGTTGAGCCAAAAGGACCAGTCTAACTCTACAGAGCCCTCTATACTTACCAGAGGTACCTTTACCATTGAACAACCATCGCTAAGAGGTAGAGCCTTTTTGTCGTATCGGCGCCACAATGACACAACCTACATCTGTCAACATGACATTCGATACATCCCTCGTGGACCTTAATGACAACGCCAACGCCAACGTCTCCTTCTCGACAACTGAGTCCGATCCTTCAGATTCCGGCTTAGCAAAAGCGTATGCCCACACTATGAAGATGCCAACTCTTCAGCCAGCACCTCTCTGCGAAGGAGCGAACCAGGAGACACCAAAAGCACCGAAACCAGCAGGAGCTCTTTCACTGGCTACAACTTCTCAGGCGCGTATGCATTCGCTCGTCGAGCACATACCAACAATGGAAGCCTACGATCAATGGGCGTCAATTTATGACTCGGACGGCAACATGCTACAATCAATTGACGACTACGAAATGAAGAAGCTCCTCCCAATATTCATCTCCAAGGTCTTATCCACCACATCCACCGACCTTCCCCGCCTTGACGTCGTCGATCTCGGATGCGGTACCGCTCGCAACACCGCGAAGCTCATTACTTACCCTTGGCCCAACACTCACAAGATCAACATCATAGCTCTCGACTTCTCAGCCAACATGATCGATGTCGCCGCGAATAAGATCGACTCGCTGCCTCTCAACCCCGAGGAATATGCAAACCCTTTCACTCGCCTCGAGCAATGCGACTGCTTCCCCACCGTCTCGGCCCCGAGCACCTCACCACTCCCCTCGGTCCCCAATCTCGAGCCCGTGAATGGAGTCCTAAGCACTCTAGTCCTCGAGCACATTCCCTTGACGGACTACTTCTCCACGCTTGCCTGTCTCCTCCTCAAGGGTGGGTACGCGCTAATCACAAATATGCACAACGAGATGGGACGCAATTCGCAAGCGGGGTTCATCAACGAGGTGGGTGTCAAAGTTAGGGGAAAGAGTTTTGCTCATACCTTGGTTAAGACAAGGGAGGAGGCCAGGCGGGCTGGTTTCGAGATCCTAGAAGTCAGAGAGAGGAGTGTGGAGAGGAGTGATATAGAAAAGGGCATTGTGGGAAACAGGGGTTTAAAGTGGATTGGTGTGAAGGTCTGGTATGGCTTGTTGTTGAGGAAGATTGTTTGAATCGGCATTCTAGAAGAGGAACATAAGTGTTATAGCTAATCTATGCTTAGAAGGTTGGTTGGAGCTGAGGCACAATTTCCAGGTGCTACTCTGTTCTTCAGCTCGTCGTCTTTGTTGGGTCTATCTCTGCCCATTGCACTTTTACGGCTTGAGGCTTTGCTGCCGTTGAATAGCAAATTCTCAATTCTTTCGGCCCCCTGTTTGATCCCAAACCGATTATTTTGGTAGGCCTGCATATTCAGCTCAATCACGAAAACGAAAGCGAGCCTCTCAAACGCATTTGCAGTGTCCAGGATGTGATCAGGCTGTGGTAAGTAGGGGTTATAACGGCAACTTTATGTCTACTCTTCATATGTACATTGCTACCGCCAATTTGACCTACTGTATACATACCATTCAGAAAATTAGCGTGGTCAACAACGCTGCGCCCAATGATGCAAGCGACAAATATGATGATCTATGATGGCAAGCTAAGGGGTGATGAGGTCCGGGAGTATCTACAACAATCTGTTCGAACACTACACTCGAGACGATCTACTCGATATATCCACAGAAACAACTCGGGCAGTAGCGAGGAAATTGAAGATTACGAATCAAAGTGCTGGTGTGTGTGTGTGGAGAACGGAGATGTGCATGCTAACAAAACCGTAATCGTGTGCTTCTTCCCTCCCTTGCACAATCTCATAAAAAAAGCGGATTTATAAACACCTTTTTTCTTTCTTTGGCATCGTACACAGTCCAACAATGGAGCAAGCAAAGCAGACAAGCTTCGCGCGCTCTTGCGGCAATAGCCCGCGTACATCTCGTGTACTGGCGAATTGGCAAACCGTATCGATTCCAAAGACTGCGACTGGGTCACAGAGGGGCTTTGGAGCGATAGCTTGACCTCGTCTCGAAGATACTGGATACGGATGCGAATAGTCGGGGCATTGTAGACGCTGGCGAGACATTCAATACATCACCACGTACGGATCTGAACGTGAGATTGGCAAGTCTTGGAATGAACTTGAAACACTATGAGCAGGGCTTGGTTATGATATTGCTCGAGAGATTGAAGAGCCCGATCGAGCTGGGGAATTTCAGTCTAGACTCGACCGGCAAGTACCGTGTAAAACGCAGCATTTGAGAATACAGTACTCCATAGGAACTCAACATCCAAAGCACCGTCATAAATCAGAACATCGAGGCCATCACATGCCTTGCATTTCTTCTCGCGCTGCCTTTTTTGTGGCCGAATGCTTGGGCGTTAGCGGGATTCAGATCCCGAATTTGTTCTGGGTAGCCTGTCTTCCAGTGGCAGTCCTCGGCGTTACCTGTGCACTGTTGGTGAGGCCTACCATTCGGCTGTTCGTAAAATCGCTGTTCCTCCCCAGAATACTAACGGCGTTGCTGATTAAGTTGTTGCTGCTAGATGAGGTTTCAATCCTACGCAGTAGATGGCACAGACAGAACAAACAATTTGAAGGCAAATGAATCTATTCGATGTCAATCATACTATACACATCCTCCCGCCTAGTATACTGTCACAGTTTCCCATAGCAACCATTTCATCCGTCTCTACTCCTCCTCTGAACCGAACTCGGCACGTCCAGGCTTTGAGTTGAGGTACTCATTCCTATATAACTGTTAGCACCCATTCTCCATCATTTTCGTAAAAGTATTTCCGTACCTCTCAATAGCCCACTGCATAGTGTAGTACCCGAGAACAAGCGGGGGTGCCCAATACAGAATCTGGCCGCGTGTCCGGCGGAAGGTGTTGAAGATAGCGGCATTGAGAGTTCCGGCGAGTGGGTTCAGTCTGTTCGAAGACATGGCATAGACGGTAACGCCCTTTTGGGTAGGGGAGCCTGTCGTCGTGTGAGCGCGTCATCAGATTATGCCTAGGGACCAGCGGAGGTCAATTGGACGTCTGCGGGTGGGGGATGTGTACCCAAGTTACCCCATCCTCCAAGGTACCTGTAGGCAAGTGATGTTAGCGATGTTCTTGAGGCGCAATGGCTTGGTCTGGGTACGGCGCGAGACTGCCAGAGGTTGTGCGAATTTGGGGGTCTTGAGATAACGTACTGGCCCGGAACTTTTTCGCCACCAGCCATAATGTCAAATTTCTATCGGGTTGGTGGTGGGTAGGTGAGGGTATTGCGGTTATGGAGGGCACGTTGTTGCTGTCGTGGGTGGTGGTCCAGTTGTGAGCTTGTTGGACATTGAATTGCCCCATCTTTGTATCACATGATCCTCGCGCCTTACCGAATATGGACAAGTTTGGAGCTTCGACTTTTTCGACATCATCACATCGACAACGTCGCCATCCGCACAATCACCATTTACACGGGCCGACCACACTGCACCTACCGCCATGGCCTTCCCTACGTCCCTCTTCCGCTGGGCTGTTCCGGGCGCATTTGCTGTCGGTCTCGCCCAGGCCTCAATGTACGACGTCAAGGGCGGAACTCGTGCAGTTATCTTCGACAGAGTGTCTGGTGTGAAAGAGGCGGTTGTGACTGAGGGAACACATTTCCTGGTTCCATGGCTACAGAGAGCTATTGTCTTTGATGTCCGGACAAGGCCAAGGAACATTTCCACGACGACAGGCAGCAAGGATATGCAGATGGTCACACTCACACTCAGAGTGCTGCACCGACCAGAAGTCAAGATGCTGCCCAAGATCTACCAGGTATGCAATGAGTCTTTGCGTAGCTTACCGAAAGCACTGGGACAAAACAGTCAATGTTTTTTTCTTCATATTTGAGCTCGACTGAACAACCCTGCAGAACCTCGGTCTCGACTATGACGAGCGTGTACTCCCCTCCATCGGAAACGAAGTTCTCAAATCCATTGTGGCCCAATTCGACGCTGCCGAACTCATCACCCAGCGAGAAGCCGTCTCAAACCGCATCCGCACTGATCTGCTCAAACGCGCTAACGAGTTCAACATCGCCCTCGAGGACGTCTCCATTACACACATGACCTTTGGAAAGGAGTTCACAAAGGCCGTCGAAGAGAAGCAAATTGCACAACAGGAGGCGGAGCGCGCAAGGTTCATCGTCGAGAAGGCGGAGCAAGAGAGGCAGGCGAATGTTATCCGTGCCGAGGGTGAGGCCGAGGCTGCAGACACCATCAGCAAGGCAGTCGCGAAGAGCGGTGATGGATTGATCATGATTCGGCGAATTGAGACACAAAAGGATATCGCGCAGATGCTGTCCCGGAACGCCAACGTCTCATATCTGCCTGGTGGCGGAAGCTCGGGAGATGGATCAAAGAGTGGCGGAAACTTCCTCTTGGGGTTGAGGAGTTAGAGAATCGCGAGAATACTGGAATCAATGCTACTGAAGCACTGGGAAAAAATGCATGGTCGGAAAAATTCCGGCGTCGTGCTGTATAATATACATATGTGAGCATGAGTACTGTAGGGAAATAGTCTCCTCTTATAACTTGTGCGTTCCAGCCCTTTGCCTCATGATATCTTCAAGATACGCCAACATTTTCTCTGCAATCACAGATAAACAACTTTGTTGGATACAACATTTACGCCAGCCATGTAGCCAGTGCAAACTGATATCTGAACTTATCCATCACGCACCCCTAAGCGCATATTCCTATCAGCAATGGTATGCATCGCCTCCTCCAAGGTACTCACGATTTTGTAGTTTAAGAGTGACTCGGTCTCAAGTATGGGTACGGCTTATTCTATGACCAAAACACTATGACCAAAACACTATGACTAGAACAGCTACGACCAAAATACCTACGACCAAAATACCTACGACCAAGATACCTATGACCAAAATACCTATGACTACAATAACTATGACTAAAACAAATATGACTACCACAACTATGACCAAAACAAATATGACTGAAACAGTAAACAGTCATGAGCAAGCAGATATAAATACCAGTAACCGCAGACCTGCACCAGTTTACTACATACACAAACCAACAATTCACATCTACTTACTAAAGCAAACTACATTACCTACCTCGTTTAAGTGCACAACTCAACGAAACCTCTTTCTACCAAAAACCAAACTCCTAAGCGATTCCACTGTTGTCAACATGGAACCAGCCTCCTCCGCAAATCTTCCCGGTCCGACCCCGAAAGAGAAAGAGGGTGTCAGCCCGTCACTCGAATCAATCAACGATGGAAAGAAAACGGTCGACCAACCCGCCAAAGTCGTAGACGACAAGGATGGTCGCATCGCGAATGCGAAAGCCCCGGATGAAACCAAGGGAGACGGATCGAGTGCCAAATTGGAGGCAACCAAAGAAAAGTTAAGGGGTCTTTTTGAGGTTCTTGTCACGATTATGACCATTAAAGGGAAGCTCGAGCAGTTTTATGGGAAATTGGAGGAAACCGAAGATCCTTTAAGAGATGTTTATGAGGATCTTGTCAAGATTATATTTATGGCTATTGAAAGGAAGTTCGAGCAGTCTCACGGGGAATTGGAGGAAACTGAAGAAAACTCAGGGTTTCTGTATGAGATTGCTAGTGCATATGCGGCTTATGAAAGGACGCTCCAGCAGATTGGCAGGAAATATCCAGATGGAAGACATGCTTGAAGGAATTTACACGGGATGAGGATGCTGCGGTGGAGTTTTATCTTGATCCGTGGTCCATGTCTGAGGTCCGAGGAGTTAAACGTTGAGGAGGTCAAGGCCAAATATCCTTAGATGGTCTCCACCTATGGTGTATTAACTATGGAATTGAACTCTTCGATATAAAATGCTTCTGTCGTGCCTCTTCGCTTATAGGCGATGTGATGATAGTGATGATATGACAAACACAAGTAAAAGACTATAGTTACCGCAAAGCCACAGAATGTCTGAAGACTAGCGATCTCCATGAGGGCGTTAAGCGTTACGCACTGCTGTATAGTCATTGATGGAGCCTATCTAAATGAGTCGACACAGTGCGTCCAAGCTCGGTGTGTGTCATGGTTGGAGATGTCTCGTGCACCGATATTTGACTCCGTTGTTTTGTGACTCTAATTGACTTGCAGTCATGAATTGACATCATGAGTGGCAATTGATAACGCGTGGAGTCACCCCCAGTCAACAGATGCAGGGAGAAAGAAGTAACAGTCATAGAGCACATATATAAAGCCCACCCGCCTTGCTTGTTGCCAACTTCGACACACATCTACTCTCTTCATAATTACATACAATCAATCTACTCTACAAGATCCAAACACACACGTCGAACGTGCAGCACAAACCAACATCCACCTGCAACCACCACCTATCTCCAAACACCGTCTCCAGGCTCCCACCATGAGCGAGTCTACTACGAGCAAGCTTGTCGTAGATATACTCCAAGCAAAGGCAACGTTCGGAGATGGGCATGTCCGCTTGGCAGGACTTGAAGGCCGTATTCTCCTAGGCCACGACCGAGGAATAAGCCTCCCCGAAGAGCTTGCACAAGTTAGAAAATGGAAAGCGAGCATCCAGGCAGAAAAGCATCACTTCCAGGCCCAACTCGACGAAGTAAATCGAATCCTGAAACTCATCAAAGAGGACGATTTGATCGCATACTATGAGAGCCGTGGAGGAAGCCCTGAAGAAGCGAAGTCCCGCGCGACAGAGTTCCTGAAGGTCCACAACAATTGGGTAGAAGAAGCGCAGTGGGCGATTGATGGATTCAACATTAGGAACCCCTCGGTCCATCGTGGATAGAAAGTCTCCATTGAGACTTTGGGACGACTTGGGACTTGTGAGGTGGCGTTGCTCTTCAGTCCACGCAGATACTGCGTGAGATCAAGGAGCTTCGGCAGCCGTATCAGGATAAGGACCCCCTACCTATTCAACTCTCACACCAACGACAGGGCGTTGTACATACTGGTACAACTTATACACCTTATGTGTATCGAATATATGCCCTGCTCTGACTTGAATGCCTTCTCCCATATTGACAACTGCTTACTGCCAGCCCTTTGTACTACCTCCACAGCCCTCTCTCTCTCTTCATGTCCAGAACATTAAGCTCTATCCCTCATTTATATATCCAGAGAGGCAACCCCCAGCAGACTAATTTCCAACGTATGTTGTGCTGTAATGCGTATGACCACTCAGACTTGGTTGAAACAAGTGACTAACCAACTAAATACACTGCTTGGAACGCTTGCAACGCTTCTCAACAGCGATCTAAAACAGTCTAGAAAGTATTTGTTTCCAAATGTCCGCTTACTTCCTTCCTTCCTTCCTTCAACAAACAAGCCTTCTCACGAGCAAAAAGGTTCTCTCGACCTACGTAATACCGGGTGGACTGATTGATCCTCCTCCTCCTCCTATTCTTCTTCTTCTTCTCTCCTACCAACCTTATCCCTTGACACCTCGTGTCCAATATCTCTATATACATCCTCCCCCGCCCCTTCTTCTTCCAATTCACCATCAAGTCCCAACGCGACCAGCCTGACATACATACTACAAGTCATAGTTACAATATCGTAACACGAGCTCGCTCACATGATCCGTCCGAAAGTAGCAGTGGGGGGATGCCCTAGGGCCTAATCATGGTGATTACTTCTTAGTAGGTGTGAATAGAAATTACATAGGCCGTAGTACGATTACTACAGCTTAGATTATCGAGTAGGTAGGGTTGTTGTCTATTTATCGGTTCTATGCTGTGTTACTATAATCACAATTTCGCCTGAGGGCTTATATCATTATACGTACGTATTGTGGAAAGATTACGTGCGGGTTGTATTATTGGATTGTACTGTAAAATACTGTTTTACTATTTCTAGTTGTAACAAGTCTAGATCATGTGGTGGTGCTTTTGTGTTGGTTGTACTACTGTTGTTAGAAAAAAGTATAGCTAGCTACCTTGAGATGTCACGATACCTTGTTAATCCTAATGGTTATTGTAGTATGTCAGGTTGGCCGCGTTGCTGGTAGTAATATCATTTCCCTCTTCTAAGAGGGTGTGCGATTTTCTGTAACATTCTTTAATCTTCGGAAGATTAGGACTAGAATTGGAATTGGAATTGGAATTGGAATTGGAATTGGAATTGGAATTGAAGAGTCTGTCTATCTGTTGACGTGCATGATGAATGAATGTATGACTGACCACATATTGAATGAGGCCGTATGGTTGTATGCAATAGTGAACTTGACATCTTGGTAGATGAAATGGAGAAGATGAACAACAACAGCAGCCAAGAACAAGAACAAGAACAAGAACAAGAACAAGAACAAGAAGCCGTTGGCAAGGTATACATACATAGCTCACGAGTCCTCCTTCTCCTTCCATTTCCACGAGTGAAATGCTAATTAAGAGATATGATATCTTCGACACTCTCACACACATACTGACAATCGAGACCGATCCTGGACAAGGATCGTGAGTGAGTGGTTGCATTCATGCATGCCTCTTGATGAATGCGAAGATACATATATTCGTGCTTCACTTTCGGAAAAAAACATGCTCGAATAGGCTAGCTCTACTGTACTGTTGTTTGGTAATACCACTGTCCAGACACATATATATATGTCCACATCATCCATCTCTCCCTCTCCCTCTCCCTCTCCCTCTCCCTCTCCCTCTCTCTCTGTGTGTGTGAGATAGAGATAGAGAAAGAGAGGGAGAGAGAAAGCCCTCTACGCAGTTCCCACCGAAAACGGGCCAGCGACCCTCCACCTCTTCGGCCTTCCATCCATCTCCTTGACCCCCCACGACTGCCAAATGGCGGCGATGAAGTTTTCGCCACCATCCACGGCCTTCCTGCACGCCTCGATGTTCATGTCGAAGTGATTCCTGTCCCTCTCAGTCAATCCGAGTCCCGTGCAGTACTCCTCAAAGGCCTCGCTCCAGCCCCAGTAGATTTCGTCGAGCAGGTTGGCCAGTTTCTGTAGCTCGGCTTGCAGGGTGTGGATGTTGCCCAGGATGCGGGCTTTGAATACGGGACGCGCGGCGGCGCGCAAGGTCAAACCGGCGCGATCGGAGAGCTCGCCGAGTGTGTATTGTACGTGGATTACGCGGGCATGTTGCTGGACTAGCTGGATGTGTTTGTTGGGAACCATTGCGGATGTGATGGTTATCCGAAACGTGTAGATGTGTAGTTGGATGTTGCTTCTTGTGCTGGTACTTGTAGTTTGGTGTTGGCGTAGAGGTTTGGGGGTTGCAGTGGGGTTGGAAAATTACGCATTTCATCATGAAGTATTACTCGATCGCTTCGCTCATTCCTGTGGGCTCGTTGCCCAAGTAAGTTCAATCCAATCTTCTTGATACACTTCACGTCATACGCCGGAAACTCAGTCCACAGGCCTCCAATCCCATATTGACCTAGTCCTCAAGTCTTATTTCCGAACCAGTGGCGGATACAGTGAGGCTTAGTAACGCAGATATGATCCCTTTCACAATGCGCCAACCTTTTCTAATAATATGTAAAGCTTTTCAAAACTCTGCATCCTTGACGATCTCCAAAATTTGATGGAGTCTAAAATCACATGAAGCTCGCTCAGGTAACTCGTGGGGACTCTTAGTAGGGATCATCTTAGGTAGACTCCGAATAACAAGAATCAAGAGGATGACATGAACTAGATTATTGAGACATCCTGTGCCGGATGTGGCTGATTGTTGTCACACCCAACAGGCTCAGATATAGATGTATCTCAAGCTTTCAGTCTCATATTGGCCCCAGCAAAGGTACAATATCCTTGAACTTCACTGGTTTTAGAAAGTACCCATCAAATCCAGAATCAAAAGCCGCACTGCGAGCCTGTTCGCTTCCAAGCCCAGTCAAAGCCAAGATATACGAGCGTTGGGCCACGGATGGTTTTGCCATGGAATCGTCGCTGTTCGACTCTTGGCCCGTTTTCTGGTCGGCTCGTTGTCGTGTTTGCTGTTGTTCTTTTTCGAATTTCCTGATCGCGGCCACAGCCTCAAATCCGTCCATGATAGGCATGCTGATATCCATGAGAACGCAATCATAGGGATCGTGCTCTTCACTCATGGCTTTCCGATACAGATGCACAGCTTTGGCACCGTCGACTGCCGTGGAGTATGGACGGCCTAGTTTTGTTGCAAATGCGACGAGAACTTTGAGATTGATGGCGTTATCGTCAACAAGCAACAAGCGGTTGAACCGACAAGCGCCGGTGGAACTCGTGGATGCTTTGGGCGTGGAGGTTCCTTGGGAAACCGGATCTTGTACCGGGTTGCAAAACTCGGTAGTCGGATCCTTGATGTTCAAGGTAGTTTGTGGTGAGAGGCTTTTGGGGAGATCTTTACGTTCCTCTGGGGTAATTGGGAGACTTTGTTCAATTTTAGAATCGGTCGTCTGTGCCTGTATGTGTTCTGTCGACACAGTTGGGACTTGAATGTCTTGTCCAGCAGGATTTGGTGATAGAAGTGGGGCCATTGTTTTACTGGCATTGGCCGACTCTATAGCTCTAAGGAAAGCAGCCATGAGGCTTTTCGCGGTGATTGGAGAACTGATTTCAACCTCCGATATCGGGGTTGAACCTTTGACAGATCTTCTCAGTGCAACAACAGCTCGTGGTGATGGTTTTGAGAACTGTTTGGGAAACAACACCGTCAAGTCAAAATAGTTCGTAGGAGCGATAGCGTACGTATCAAGTAACAATATGTCCACATGACGCGCTGCATCAGTGAACACGTCGACAACTGTCATGCCGAACTTCCCCTCGCATATATTCCGGGCGGACCGTTGGAGCTCCGTAGAAGGAGATATGAAATGTATGGTTGAATCTGTAGTTGTTGAATCTTGTGAAGCTATGCTGAGCAGGCCGAGAGACAATCCTCGCAGTCGGTCCTGCGGAACGAAGGTGCCATCGACGTTTGGTATAGCTGTGATCTCTAGCTCTTCATCGACAGGAATGTTGACAGTTACGCAGGTTCCTCCGTGCTGGCGACTCTCAACAAAGATTTTTCC
This sequence comes from Pleomassaria siparia CBS 279.74, assembly GCA_010093715.1. Classification (NCBI taxonomy): domain Eukaryota; kingdom Fungi; phylum Ascomycota; class Dothideomycetes; order Pleosporales; family Pleomassariaceae; genus Pleomassaria; species Pleomassaria siparia. The sequence continues at coordinate 358,179 of MU005787.1, forward strand.
ATCAAGTGACTCGACTATACTTTTGACTATGCTCAAACCGAGCCCAGCACCAGGATTAAGGTTGTTCTCTTGCATGAACGGCGTAAACAGATGGTATTTGAGAAACTCATGGCTCATCCCGACCCCAGTGTCAGCAACAGATAAGTTGACGTATCTAGGGCCGTCGTCAAGTCTGGGCAGTATGCTCAAGGCTACTTCAATATGTCCCGCCTTTGTGTATTTAAGCGCATTACTAAAGATGTTCATTATAATTCGTTTCCAAGCTCCTTTGTCAATGGACATGAACCAACGGCAGTTCCTGTTCATCGTCGTGGTAACCAGTACCGGTTGGGAATAGACAGTATCCATTACGCTATCCAGAGGACCTTGGCCTTCTCCTCTAAACCCTGACTCGAGTTTCAGGTGGCCGAGTGACACTGTCTCCAAAACATCGTCCACGAGAGAATCCAAATTGGCTGTCACCCTCTTGGCGCGGGTATTGCTGAGAGAATGCTTGGTTGGATCCGTCCCGGCGTTCTTGGGATCACTCGCGCGACTGTTGATCTTTGAAAATTCCAGAAGATGGTTGAACGTATCAAGTAACATGGAACTGCATGACTCGATCATGTCCAGCATAGAGAGCAAATGTGAGTCCTTGGTGTTGTCTTGCATGAGCTCCACAGTCGCCAAGATGCCGTGCAACGGACTTCGCAACTCATGACTGATGGTGGAGACGAAGTCCGACTTGGATCGGGTGTTGGTTAAAGCCTCCAGGCGAAGGATTTTAGCCATCAACGAGTTTCCAAACGCTGTTAGCGAGTTGATGTCGGCCGAGTCCAAAGTTTTGCCAGTGTTCGATACCCAAGCCAAGCAGGTTGCAAAGCACGATTCTCTTTGATAATGCCACAATGGTAGGAAGATTGCATACCGGGCTTTTGGTACACATTTGAAGAGATCGTCCCACTCGTTGCTGCCGGCGGAGCTGCCACTTGGATGTTGGCCGACGTTGTCCCCGTGATGAGGTCCGTAATCGAGCACACCATGTTGGTCCATAGCAAAGACATGACCTTGAGGGTATCTCGATTGTAAACGCCGTATTAGTGACCGTCTGGGATTTCGAAGCAACTCCTTTTCAAAAGCGTCGTCCCCTAGATACTCAGCTAGACATCTTGCCAATGGCTCTTCTTGATGTGTATGCAACGGCTCGTTACTTGGAGTCAGAGGGGATGTAGGACTTCTCTGCCGGGTGCCGGATGTGATGGCATCGAAGAACACGAGACCATCCAAGTTCATGGCGTGTCCAATCATGCGGGCGGCATTAGAGAAGAGGTCGTTGATCTGTGTAGGGAGATCTTGCCAGACCCGTTGAGATTGATCATGTTGATTGGACCTTGTTGTAGATGATCCACCTTCAGATTGAGCTGTAGATGTTGTCTCGCCGAACAGGGTAAGTGTGGAGTTTGAGCCACCGTCTACAGGAGCCTTCAATATAGGAGTGAAGGAGCCAATGTCGACGTCAAGACTCGCGTCAGTCGAGTTTGAGGAAACGTTTCCACCGCAGTTCACGATTGCAGGCCATTTATGATCAGTGTTTCCATGTGAGGCTGGGGTTGGGATAATTGGAGCCGCCCTATTGAATACATGGAGATCGAATGGGCCTGGATGGGGTCCGCTTGCTTCAACAGCATCAACTTGCTCTCGAGGAATCTGCCTCTCCAAATCGATGAACTGACTGAGTTCATCCATCATCCTCTCTGATCGTGTGCGGCTTCCTTCTACTCGTTTCAAATCCAAATATTTACTGATGGCTGAAGTGACTTCGCGCATTGTATCCAGAGATTTCGGGTCCTGGAAATCTCTAGACTTATCGTCTACAATGCAATAACTTCCAAGAACGTGTCCAGAGATGGAAGTAAGTGGTATCTCAATATACGAGACCATGTGGGGATAACCGGTGACAAAAGGCCGATCCGCGAACGAAGGAACTTGTCGGAAGTCTTTGATAAAGAAGTATTCTTCAGTAGCCTCGATATATGGATTGTCCAGCAGACCGCCAACGGTGTGTCCATGAAAGACGGATATTGTATATGGACAAACTCCCCATTCAAGCGCAACTTTGGCGATGCCTAGTAGCAGGGGGCGCGTCGGGTCCTGGCGTACAAGCGACTGATGTCTCGTCATTTCGGCGCATATGAACTGGCTGCGGTTGTCGATGAGGGACAGGAATGCGCGATCACAATCCATCATATGCGTTCCATGCTGGACAAGCGCATTGAGCGTAACGTCGCTATTTGGTATAGGATCCTTGGGAGGACCATCTGGAATATCAAGAGGGAACGAGGCCGCCGATAAGTAACTACATAGCTGGTTGTCAGTACGGCATACGACGGATGTAGGCAGCCATTGTCTTACGCTGCAATTTCGTAAGCTCGAACTCGTTCAGAGTTGTTAAGCGTCGGTAGCAGCTGTTCGCAGGACTCGGAAGACACCAGGGCAGGTATAGCCATTGTAAACTTGTTAGCTTTCGGATGCACCGTCCTTAAGCTCAGCCGTCAAGGCGGATATGGCTGCAAGCGCTTGGCATTATATGGTAGAGTGCGACAGTCGAGTAGATTTGACCACGAGTGAAAGAAAAGCATATTTGGACCAGTTTGACGTTACTTGGGAGAAGTCACCGTTCGTCATAGAGTCCAGGGTCCAGGGTCCAGACCTGATTTGAACATGACGCCAGTCCGCATTTGTGTTAGTGACCAAGCTCGGATCATGAATTGTTTGTACTACGTACATTCTTGCAGATTTGATAGGTAGATGGTCAAGATGGACAAATATACTCTGTACGAGCACATGGTGTAGGACGAAAGATGGAAGTTGAAGGGTGAGGAAATCGTTTCTGGCATGTACTGTACGATTGCGGGTATATCACGTGCGGATCCACAACTACCCGCCTACCTCATACACATACAGTATGTACATACATAATACATACACAATTAAAGCAATTTAATTTTAAACTTACATATCAAGGTTAATCCTCCCAAGTCTCCGTTCCGCCATTTACATACCGAGGTGCACAAAAACCAATACTTGGGATGGTAAGTAAGCACACACAAGGAGGTATGTGTGGCGTCGCTAAAGGAACATCACGTGTGTGACCAGCATGTGATTGCAGCCTAGCATATGTTCAATGACAGCACCACAGTACGTGCCCTAAAGTCCCACAACGCGCCATCACGCCATCACGCCATCACATGCGCACGCATCCGACCAACCAAAATGCTTCTCTCTACACCGCACATGCATTAATTTTGTATCCGCCTATATATATATGTATGTATGTATGTATGTATGACTCCTTCCTCCTTCCTCCTTCCTCCCTCCTCATCTCGACTACATACTCCACACTGACTAACTCCGTAATTACTTGGAAAGGAGATATCGTGTTTGCGATCCGCTCCGATCCGCCGATGTTGTTGATGATAATGATGACGATGACGAGTAATTAATAGGTATGGTATGGTATATTGGGCGCAGCAGCAGCTGCTGCTGCTGCTGCAAAAGAAGGACCTAGACGATTTGTCATCTCGTGCGCGTGTTGACGATGTATACGGACGTAATTATAGATCAAACTTTCAAGTTTGCTGTTTTCCCCATTCATTCATCACCACGTCACAAACGTCACAAACGTCACAACTGGTGACACATAGAATGAATTACACCGCACCGCTGCAGCAGCGGGCGGTTGTCTACTCTATCTAACGCGGCTTTCCCAACGGTAATTGCGAGGAGCCTCTGTTGCGCGCATACATATATGTACCTACATACATGAATGCGCCACCTTCTGCCTGCACATACATGCAGCACATGCATCACCACATGCATAATATGCACAACATGCACATGTGTCATCGGATTTATCCATATCCTAGACAAGCGGTAATATGTATGTACAACAAAGTGCGTCTGTGTGTATACACAATGTATGTACCTTGCGTCGATTACTCCTACGGTCCGTCCAATACAGTACAGTGCAATGTACGGGCGTGCCGGGCGGCCTGCTAGGCAGCTGCAACAAAGACTGCGCCGCGATGCGGGACGTGCTGGCAAGACGTTTTCTCCAAATGGGAGTGGAATGATTACGAGATTGGTTGGTTGATGCCTGAAGCCTGATGCCGAAGGATTGCGAATGAGAGCCCTGTAATGTTCGTCAGGCAGGCACACCAAAAAAAAAAAAAAAAAGAGGGCGTTGAAACGAAACATGGGCAAGTGGGGGCCCATCAGGCTGCGATACCTAAATCTGACCTCACACGGTCCCAATGGGACTTTGGTTATGAACACTTTTGCCAAATTCAAATGTCATGATGCAGATCTTGGAACGGGTTTGAGTTGTATGTACAGAGAATACATTGAAGTGGCTTTTCTATCATACTTAAGCATTATAGTAGCGACTGTGGCCACAGTACAATTTAGGCATATATGAAAACAAGTAGTGTAGGGTAATCGTAAAAGCATAAACAGTCCGAGTGAGCGAAGAAAGCTGTCTATCGTAATTCGTAAAATCCGCATGTCCCAGACACGCGCGTGCCAAAATCCTTATAGACAAAAAGAAAAAGGTGAGGAAACAACTTCTGTGTATCAGAAATGAGAAAGATTGCTCGGAAATATGTACAACGAGCGTCTTTCTACCAGAGAATTTAAGTTGGATGAGAGATGATGTGGGAAGGAGAGAAAGGAGGAAAACACCATGCTATGCACGACTGCCGAATCTCCCGAGTTCCATGCCGGCATTAAAGATTGGAGTAAAAATTATTCAATACAAAGAATGTAGTAGTGGTATCGATCGATCGTTTGTTCGTTCGTTCGTGATCTTGTTCGCGTCACCTGCGGTTCTGCTGGAGCGCCATAACGGCTTGTTCGAGCTGGCGCAGACGTGTGTCCTTTTCTTCGTTCTCTCTCCGTAATCGTTTGACTTCAGCACGGAGGTCCGTCTGATCGTACTCGTCTGACATGCCAGCATCGGGTATCCGCTTGCGCTTCATCGAGTGCGGTAACTCGTCGTCGTCCTCTCGCTCCTCGATGATACGTCGGTGGTATGTCGAGTCAGAGGGAAGATGCACCTCGTTAGTGGAGTTTTCAGCATGATCTGAGCGAGGGATGACCAGGCTACCCAGATCCGAAGACATGCTTGTCCTCCGGTGTACTCGGCGGATGTGCTCGGCCAAGTTCTCCTTCCGCGTAAAGCCGGAACCGGAGCTGCGTTTGCAGTCTGTAAACGGACAGTAGAGTGACTTTTTGGTGCCGCCGTGCATCTTGTGCACTTCACGCTCGTGACGCAGGAGTCCGCCGCTGTACGTGAAGCCTTGAAGCTTCTCACAGCCACTGACGTTGCATTTGTAGGGGCGGTCGTGCTTGTCCATGTGTTTGCTATGGGTGAGAAGATTAGTGCTGGTCAAAGACAGTTTGAGTGATCAGAATCACTTACCTCCACTCGCACTTGCGGTCGAATGTAATGTTGCCACACTCCTTGTGCTTGCAGATCATCTTGCCATCGTGATTTCGTGGAGGGTCCTCGGAGCGCTTGTAGGCGTGGTTTCTCCGGGGCGATCCGGCCTCATCGCCATCTTCCGAAGACATATCAGAGGGATGCCGTCTGTGGCCGTAAGAGCTGGCGACAGAAACTGCAATGGAAGCTCGTCGATCGATTGTGTGGTGTTCATCGGACAAGAGAGGCGACCGAGGACCTGACATGCTCACTGGAGTGGGAATGTTTGAATTAGAATTAGTTGACGGTGTCCGCTCGTGCCTGGGGGCTTGAATAGTATGTATTGGTGATGTAGCCGTCGAATGATGCATCTTGTACGATGAAGAATCGAAATTCGAGAGATTGGCGTTGATGCTCATTTCGGGCGCCTGTGGCTGTTGGGCGTTGGGTGGATATATATTACTAAGGGACGTGTCGTGATGTGGCTGAGCAAAACTAAAGTCGACGGTATCCACGATGGGAATGACTCTTATTTCGGGTATTCCAGTCAAATGACCAGGGTTCGGCTGGTGTGGCAAAGTGTGTGTGTATTGCCAAGGGTGATTGCGCGGATCGAGGCTGTCGATGTGATGGACTGGGAAAACGAATAGATTATTAGGCGGAGAAGTGGCGATGCCTGAGTGATCGGGAGCTGAAAAGGAATAGTCTTCTTGTTGTTGTTGTTGTTGTTGTCGTTGTCTTTGTCGTTGTTGGCCGTTATAGACCTGGGAGTGGTCCCAATAAGTATTCCGAGCCTCGTTGGAGCTTGTCAAGTCGCATTCGCTGATTGGACCTGCCTAGAGTTAAAGGGCTGAAACCCAAACATACCATAGTAGAGTGAAAGTGCGCTTGTTGAGTCAAGGGGCACGGACCACTTACAGCGATCCCGGGCGAACCCTCCTAGGCTCCGATCTGATCCGTCACGTGCGGCAGCATTTCCGCCTGACAAATAAGTCTCAGCGGCGTCGGTCTCCTTCGTTCCGGGCGATAAAACGCTTTCCAACCTCAGGTCGCCGCCAGCCCGCCCCACACTTTGCTGCACTGCGGGTTGCGATTGTGTGCCAGTGAGCTCCTGACCGTACAGGAAGTCTGCTTGAACCCTTGAATTAGCACGCCATGCATCACTTGCGAAACAGGCATTCTTTTAAGGACGGGGCTGATGAGAGCTCGAGAGGGCGAATAGGGAGCAACTCACACTCGTCCGGTTGGGGAACAGCCCATCGACCGCTGATGAGCAGCTCCTCGTCCTGCAGAAATCGGGCCTGCGGCACTCGATGGTTGCTCTCCCCGGCCTTTTGCTGGCGGGCAGGATTGGTAGAATTGTAAAACATCCAGCAAACCCCCCACAGAACAGCTAACGAAGGCTTGATTGACCACGGCATTGTCGTGTTGAGGGGATGCTGGTTGTCCGGGAACTCTGTAAACCAATTCAGCAGTTTGCGGCTCCTCTTGTCGCCCCGATTCTCAATCATGGCTTCCACCACCTTCCGGGTCAGAGCCTCGATGAGCTGCGTCTGGAGACAGAGGAGCAGGTGCTCGTAGTTGGCAATGAATATTTCATCAATGTCCAGGCCAATTTCAAGGCCCCGGGCAATGAGCCACTCGTCGTCGTACTGTGAGCGTGCTGCATACAGCACATTCATGGCCTCAAACACATAGACCAATGATTGTATGGTTTCGTTCAAGGTACATGCCTCGAGATGGGACAAGTGGTTTTGTTTGAGAAGAAACTCTCGGTCGTCTGCTGCCATCGCGGACAATGCCTCATGCGGAAAATTCATGTTTGCGTCCAGTGACCGAAGCATACTGTGCGAAAAGCTTAGCACTGAACAAGGAGCGAAACGAAACGAAAAAAGCAGAATCGGGTACGTACTGCTTCACTTCGTCGCCAGAAGTGTTTGAGTTTGCGGCACATTGCCAACCCGGGCTCTGAGGTTTCAACAACGGCCTGACTTTGCTGCGATTCTTGAAGATGCGATTGGAGGCGTGATGCAATTGTTTGCGCTCCTGAAGCCCGACTCGCGACAGGCCCTTGGCGATTGTCTTGCGGGCCTTTGATTCAAGGCCGAGGGACGACGATGCCGTGCCAAACAGGCATGAGCTGGCCGAGCCTGATACGCGTGGTTTGAGGCGCCGGCGGAGCTGGTGGACCACCTGGATGATCTTGAACGTAAGGTATATACTTGCTGTTTGCGGTTGCAATTGCGAGCGCTGCTGCATCGCCATTGCGTACTGTGTATAGCAACAAGTCCCAAGGTTGTGGAGACGTAAGGGTAGATGTAAGTAATAGGGCCGTCCCCGGGCTGTAACATATATCCAAATGCCATGATGCCTTTGAAGGGGGGGGGGGGCACACAAGGCTGGAAGAAGCCTGAGAGGGTGTTGACCGCCCAGCCTCAAGATTGAGAGCTGCGTGATACGGGTGCCATGCTCGACGGCGATCATTGGCCCGGCTAACGCCACACAGAAACACCGCCACGATTCACTCAAGAGTCAACACCAAAGTGGCATCCGTCTGCCCATCGCGACCTATCACCAGCAGATACCGGGCCAAACGAATGCACACCTGACCGACACACCGACACACCGAGGCGCAGCTCGTCTCTATCTCATTTTCCAGACGAGGCTCGTGTACTGTACATACTGTGTGCCATTCTTCTGTCGCTGCCTGGAAATTGTGCCTCTACCTCGTCCGCATTCAGTCATTCCGTCATGCGCACTCACTGCCTCATCGATACAAGTCAACCTGTCAGCCTGATGCTCTAATAAAGGCTCCGAGTCACTCCGCCATACCATTGTAACGTCAGAACATGGTAGCCCCCATTGTGTTGCTGCCTTAGCGAACCCTCTGCCGAAACACTCTGGAACAACGAATCGCGCAATTTGTCTCAGTGTCCGTTTACCCCAATCCATCTGGAAAGCTCGACAAGTCTCAGATATCTCAGATATCTCAGATACAAGATGGGGACTTGATAAATCTACACCATTTCGGCGCATCTATGTCAATGCAACATAGCGCAGGCTCGCATTCTAACCCGTTTTGGACGCAAGAATTGGAAGCCAAGTACTCTTGGCGGTAACAAGATGCATTTTTACGCAGCAAGATGACCCAGAACTTACCGTTGTACAAAGGTTATTATCATCTCGCAGCCTAGCTCCCGGTCTCAGATGTGAACGTGGGGAGAACAGGCAGACACGTCACCTCCATCTGGTGGGCTCGCTGTGGTCACTCTAAACGGCAACAACCATTATTTGATCGAACAAGGCCTATGCAAGAGTTGTGCCCAAGTGCCAGAGATGGGCCGTGATATTTTCTGGTTACTGGCTCCCACACAAAGGTACGTGTACTTTGTATGCATACCCCGAAGCCCTTCCATCAGGTAAGCGCACTCTCAGTTATAATAGTCCTTATCAATTCTCTGCAACTATATGTAAGAGAATCCCTATAATCCCCATACAATGCTATCTATCACACTCAGTCCATGTCTATGTATACATACTGTGTATGGGGAAGTCACACCACATGCATGTTGCTTGGGCCTCAGCCACGAGCGAGCCACGAGCGAACCACGAGCAAGTGAACAGCCGCTCGGACGACCATGGCTTTTGCTGCATCACCCTCGCCCCACAAGCTCTACCACATTGTCCATTTTGAAGAACTGGAAGTTCTTTGCTGATCCTTTTAGGCGAGCCTCGTGAGACCGGTGAGTTTGAGTCAGCTCGGTCTGGTGATCTCCAGTCCCAAAAGTCTGGGGGCCCGAATTGAACGAATCATCTACTCGACCATACAGGCACTGGAACAAGATTGTGAGCATTGCCACGCAACTATCCGATATATTCCACGTATCAGTATCGGGTATGAGCATCCTCGTGTTGGAAGCTACCTCCGGTGAAGTCATATGTGCTGCCAGTTGTTGCCAATGAGCACAAGTTCAAAGTGTTGGGCGCTGACCGGCCTCAAACTTTGTCCTCCGGGGTGTTCTCCATTGCTTCTCCAGGGATAAGGCTCCACGCTTCTGCTAGGGAGACTGCCTCCATTCGGCGCAGCTTCGTGTTCGATTGCTATTCGGACAAGGGCTCTTGAGGGAGATCGAAAAGCAGACTGCCGTAGAAGAAGCAATTGACGATAGAGTTTGGGCGAGCAGGCAAGAAGGGCGAACGGGCAAGAAAGGCGAACAGAGAGTCAAGTCCATCGTCGCACATGTTGCAGTAGTTCTTGGAAACCGTAAAAGCAGCGCTATTCCATATCGTCGATCCCTCGGCCCTCCATAGCTGACACTCGGAGGTCTTCCACCCTGGCAAAGCCAGGCATATGGCCAAGATTCGAGCCTCCCATAGAACCTCGCAGAGAACAAAGGGAGCAAGTCCGTGAGAGAGGATTCGAAGACCTTGAAAGGTAGTAGTTTGGCGGGACGGGCAGTCGCAGATCCTTTGATTACAGTATGTCCGAGCTACTTAATGTCTCGAGATTTGGGATCGAAACTTATTTTCTTGCGCCTGGCTTGAAAGGTTGCGGCCAGGCACTGGCTTGAGGGCATACATGTTTAGCATGAGGACTTGGGGTCCTGAGGCTCCCGCTGTTGGTGAGACCGAGTCGGGACGAAGACGGTGCATCTACCTCAAGAGATTTGGAGTTTTGTCATCCTCCAAGTCAAGATCTATGATTAATTTGTGTATAGATGAACGCAATCTCGAGTCACAAATGCCCCCCATGAACGAATCTATGCATCGGTTCCCTCTACCGGGTATTGATCGCTCCCGCATGCACCTTTCGAGGAGCAAGAACACAACACTTTTGCAGATTTGGATCGTACACAAACTGGTCAGATACAAATAACCAGCTTACGGGAATTCAAGTTTGGCGTAGCTGGAGATGGAACTTCGGAGCAGACATACGTGGAGCTTGCAAGCAGAACGACTCCTTTGGCACTGCGAATATCCAGTTACTGTTTGAACCCAGGCAATAATAATCATGGCTCTGGAAACCTTTTACAAAGCTATCCATACGATGTTTCCTTCGGACACTGCGAGTCTCTGAAAAGGAGTCGGATATATTATGTTCGGTATACAGGTCGAACGAATCGTCGACAAGTCTCTAAAAAGGAGTTGGATACACCATGTTGGGTATAAAAGTCAAGCAAACTGTCGACAAGGAAGCTTCTCTCGTCGGCGGTAATCACCAAACTTCTGACAAACGACCACCCCCTTTCTTTCCCTTTACACATATTCCATCATTGAGCATTCCCAACTCTTATCACCTTTCCGATATTAACTAGTTAGTTGTCGATTGCTTCCACGCCCCTCATTTCGCATCAAGTCTCCCTTATGAACAGTTCATCCGGAAAATATGCGCTTTTTCTTCTTCTTCTTCTTCTTCTTCTTCTCCTTCTTCGCTATTTAATATTGGTCTATCGTAGACTTTATTCCAAACTTGCAGGCTAGAATCCGACTTTTGCCAGGCCAGAAAAAGGATCAGATCACATCACATCACATCACATCAGTCGATCGATGATGTATTCTGCCAACTACATACATACGTTCCTCTCGCACTGAATGTGTGTGTATGCTCTCTACAAGTTTCGTGAACGTATAGTAGTAGTAATTAGTATTACCCGTGGTGACACTATGTAATATTTTCTTATTATCATCAGTATTTAATTGATATCACCTTTTTTAGTCCTCCACAAGACACAATGAATGAGTGCATTACATTATACGGTCTAGAAACCCGTTGTTATCCCTCCCAACAACCCTTAAGACGATTAAATCTTCTAATTATTTCCTCATCAATAATTATTATGCTAGCTGGCTGACTGCCTGTTTTGTTTCTCCAAGATATTC
>MU005787.1:369541-412547 GCA_010093715.1 Pleomassaria siparia CBS 279.74
AAAAGTCCGTAGAACATCACAATGACGTCAGCGTCAGAAGCTCTCGATCAAATTCCATCCTTAGGTCTCTCCAATGGCATCACGCATATTTATCACGTATTCGCTCAAAAACTTGTAACTAAAAGTAAGGCTCTCCCCTATTGATAAGTTGTTTGTTGTATGTACATATTACTTGTCGTGTCACGTCTCGTCTCGCTTTCTTCCTTCCTCGCTCCTTATATCGGATCGGATCAGATCGGATCAGATCAGAGGGGACGCGGTGGAATATTTTCAAGATCTGGAACTTGGATGATTAATTAATTGGCGTATTAGTGATATTAGTGATATTAGTGATATTACAGTACATACGGACCGCCCGGTTGCGTAATCTATCCCTCTTGCCCTATTATTCCCTATTCCCTGTTGTCTGTTATTGATAGCGAGGTTGATGAGCACGGACAACAACATCCAGATTTCCATCGCACGTTCACTTCTTCTGCCCACCAATCAATCGCATTGAACGATATCTACATACGTCGTACATCTTGCGGTGCCATGGATACCATACCCGTGACCAACAAAGCCGCCGGCGAACCAGAGTCGATGAAGAATAAGATTCTCGAGACAGGCGCTGCGGCTGTACAGGTAATCACACAATCCTCCCCTCAAACCCCTCCCCTCCCCTTCTCTGTCTGTCTGCTCTCGTTTTCCCTTTGGGTATCTGGACCGAACCGGTATGTAATCCAAGCTGTAATTATTAGAATTCTTACCATACACACTTGATAGAACTTCGCCCCGGTGGAACGCGTGTGCGCCCATCTCAACGCCTTCCATGCGTACGCCGAAGACCCGAGTCGATATGTGGAGGCGAATCACTACTGCAGTCATCTCAACGATGAAGTCCGCCAGTGTATCCTGTACGACTCGCCCACGTTGCCATCGCGCATAATTGGCATCGGTAAGCTATACTTTTCCCCCTTCCTCTGTCCCTTTGTATAGCTTGACTAATTCGTACGCAGAGTACATGATCACGCCGCGTCTCTTCGACACGCTCGACGCAGAAGAGCAAACCCTCTGGCACACGCACGTCTTCGAGGTAAAGTCGGGAATGCTGATCATGCCCCGGCCCGCTGCGGTCCCGGAAGCTGTCTGGGAGATTGCCGAGACCAAGGAGATGGAAGAAGTCATCAAGCTCTACGGAAAAGTGTATCACCTGTGGCAGACGGACAGGGGCGATAAACTCCCGCTCGGGAAACCGAAATTGATGGCTAGTTTTACCGACGAGGGCCAGATGGGAGGAGGGGGGTTTGAGGAGGTCGTCGGGGAGAGGGATCGGAGGTTTGGAAGTGATTGGAAGAGGAAGAGGGAGGTTAGAGCGGGGATCGAGGTGCCGGATGGGGTGGAGGGGCGGGGCGGGGCGGATTCGACTTGGAAGAAGTAGATGGACGATTTCAATGAGGCGGAAGAAGCAGAAGAACGGGAGGTGGTGTAAAATGTTTTGGTGATGCTGGACACCAAGTTGAGTCCATCGAGTTCTCTTCGTAGGAGTTGCATGTCAAGGAAGAGGGGATACGGCACAAAGTTTACTTGGCTTGAATGGACCACATTCTCCTCTCTTGCACGTCATTTTGAGATTTGAATCAATCGAGACCGAATAAAATGCTTTATTGCGCTATACCGATGTCGGTGGACCTGGTGAAGAGGGAAGTAGGCCCGTAGCTCTTACTTTAGCAAGCTTCCATAGCAACATGTCGAATTTCGTCGTCCACATGCTTATTTTGCTGGTGCATCACCGACTTCTTGTATTTCCACCATGCCTTTCCTCGATTTCCGTCCCATGAGCTTGCTCAGTACATCTTCCGGTTTCAATTGGCTTGTCCCGTCGAGGGTTTCTTCGTCTTCGCTTTCGCTCGATGACGAGGCGTCGTCCGCGTCTGGGTTTTTCTCCTTGAACACGCCGAGTCCGAGGTCCTGTATCTAGTCAGCATGGATACCCACCCACTCGACAGGGAATCTACCAACCATCTCGATGTACTCTCCCTCGCCCTCGACGCCTTCTTGGTCGTCGATGATTTTGGCCTTCAATGTTCCCGCTTCCCTCTCCTTCTCCAATGCTTGATTCGCAGCCCTCAACTGCGGCAAGAAACCGGCCAAAAACGGACGCAGATCAGGCCCTAGCTCATCCTTGGGCAATTTCATAATTGGCTTCCGCGCTCGCACAGCCGGTAGATTCACGATGCCATGTTCATCTTCCATGTCGGATTGTAGTTCCTCATCGCTGTCCTCGCCGCTCTCGCTCTCGCTCTCGCTCTCGCTCTCGCTGTCAGAGCTAGGCTCTTCGCTCGATTCGGAGAGATCGCTTCCGCTGGAGGATTCGAGGTCGGTCGCATCGGTCGATTCATCGGGGACGCTCGTGCGCTCGGAGTGGGAGGGGTCGGAGGTTGAGGGTGAGCTTTCGGTGGTCGGGGTACGGCACACGCGTTTGCGGCGGTCGGGGTAGACGCGGACTTGCTGTTTTGAGCTCGTGGGTTGCTCGGAGGCCATGATGGGTGTTTGGTATATGACGTCGCTGGCAGTTGATTATGGTTTATCACAGCGATGCAGTGTTGGAGGGTTGTGGAGTTGGCGGGTGTGGAGAGTGAAGGGGAGAAAATGTTCAATGTTGGAGAGAGAGGAGAGCTTGCGCTAGTGGACCTTTTTATTTTTATTATCATCTATTGTTATTTATACGACCGACGTCATTCGTCTGCCTCGCTGTATGTCTTTCTCTCTCTCTCACTCTCTCTCTCTCTCTCTCTCTCTCACTCTCTCTCTCACTCTCTCACAGGATTCATTCATTCAGCGCGACTTTTGATAGGGCTGCAATCACTGTCGAAGCTGTATACGACTCAGGACATGTCTGAATAATGGCACATGTATTAATACAAGCTCTTGATAATTACAAGTACATATGTAGGTGGTCAACCCAGTGGGGAATCTATCTATATACGTGTCCGAATTAGCGGCCTGAGGTTTGTCGCTCCATTGCCCGTGTCCGTGTCAGGCTGGGGTGCGTGAAACGGGGCCTGTCTGAAACGCAAAACGGGCGGCTGCATAATTAGGTAGATGCTGACACTGGACTGGCGCCGGGAGAACGACGTGCCTTAAAAAACCCGCATCTGCCTCCCGATCCCCCATCTCACCCTCTCTTCACCGCGTCTTGTCTATTTATCCATCAATTCTGTCCTTTTTGGCTCTTTGCTGTCCTTGTCCTGCCTTTTCGAATTCGTCTAGTTGCTCGACTACAGCGTACGAGGAAGAGAAAGTGTCATCTGGTCTTTGGGTGCGACTTTGCAGGGTTCATTAACATACATACGTACGTGGGAGGATTCAAGTGTGAAAGGTATGTCAACCTTTTCTTCGACTTTCTGTGCCGCCATATGTCTCTACTGTTCATGTGTGGAGGAACTTGAACTGCATCTATGCATCTATGCATCTATGCATCTATTACCTACGAGACTATGTGGCCTCTCGTCATGTCCACCCCCTGAGGGCTCTTGATATGAGTCGAATTGGTCACCCCACGTCCAAGCACATTCACACATTCACACATTCACACATTCACACATTCACACATTCATGACTCTTCATTAACCGCACGCCTCTTCACTTTCTACTCAATACGCACAATGCAAACGGCTGCTGTTGTCGTGTCACTCGATGCTGCAATTCAGGGCTTAAATGCTGGACCTGCACATCTCTCTCTACCACTACATCTCTGCTCTCTCTTATCTCATTGTATAATCTCTTCTCCATTCTCTTCTCTCCTCAAGTCTTGTCAAGAATGGCCGAGGTTGCTCGACTAATTGGAATGTTGCAGGCATCTGCTGCTCGATTCTCGTCTCCCGACAAGTATCTCTCACCTACCCACAACCACGATTTCTCGAAATCCGAGACCAGTCCCACCGATTGTTCACCAGTTCCTTGTTCTCTCCTCGAAGCACTCGAATTAGCAGCAGATCGTGGTTCCCTCCCCGCCCCGCCAAGCGAGCCTCCGAGTCAGAACCTCCAAGTTGGTTTGAATCACCTTGTCTCGATTGTAAACGCCACCGTCATCTTCCCACCCAGAGCTAGCACCCCAGTTCCGGTTTTCCAGGTCAAAGAAACCACCGAAGACATCGTCAACGACCTCGCAGTCGTAAATTGCAAGCGCATCTTCGCCGCCTCGACAAACCCAAACCAACTTGAAGCCATAGCCACCGATCTCGGTCTTACCATCACCACATCCGACATCATGGCCGGCCGAATCCCCACGCTCAGCACGTCCAACCTTCCTGCTGCTTCCCCCGCCGAAGCCGCAGCGACCAGCTCCCCGGCGCGCGGTACTGCAATGCTCTCATCCATCTTTAAATCCGTGCGCGTGCCCGAGTTCCGCTTCAAATGGCAGTTCTGGGCCGAAAAGGGGCAGCAGTCCAGCGCGGCCAAGGACAAGAATATGTCCCTGGATGAGCTTGCTTCGCGCCCAAAGCCGCTCGGCGAGCAAATCATCAGTATTAAGGAGTTTTACCAGCATTTTAACAACATCCCCGTCGAGAACCTCAAGCTGAGGGATTCGATCCATCTTTTCCATTTGGGTGTCAAGCCCCTGTGGGAGGATCCGCGGAATGACAAGGGCGGCGCGTATTATTTTAGGGTGTCCAAGGAGAATGCGCCGCAATTTTGGCATGAGATGTGTTTGCTGAGTGTGGGTGATGTGCTGCAGGGCGCTGTGGAGACGAAGAGAGCTTGTAAGTGACACTACCCGTTTCCTATCCTCACCCCTCGATTTAATTGAATGTGCTCATAACGTTGAAACAGCTTTCAACGACGACATCTGCGGCCTTTCCTACAGCGTCCGCTGGAACGCAGTACAGATTGCTGTTTGGAACCGCGATGCGGAGAACGAGGAGGGCAAGGAGAAACTCATAGCTACCATCCTGGATAAGCTGTCGGATGAGTTGAAGCCCAAGAAGGACAGTTATTGGTACAAGGCGCATAAGGAGCACAAGGGCTTCATTGCTCCGAGCGCGGCTTGACGAGTCATGGGCCGCACGCATGGAGTGGAGTCGCGATATGAATGACTGACAGACAAAGCTCATGGTTGTAAGATTCGATGTCGGCGGGTGTTTGTAAACATGGAATGGACTAGGTTGACAGTGGGTTTTGGAGGATCAATGAAATTCATTCAACCGTTGAAATCTTCAGAAGACCAAAGTCTCTTCGAAACTTTGAGCGCGGTGACGTGAAAGCTCATGTGGCATTGCACCACTCTTATTATCCGAATGAGTGGACGGCTTTGATGGAGGACCCAGGCCCCATCTTATGCATGATTTGGGAGAGAACACGTGCGTGGATAATACTCGCTTTTGCTCAATATTGCGTGTAGGTATATTACATTACCTGCCAAGTGTACTGCTGTACATATATATTTATTGCTTGTTATGATGTCATTCATATATGTATGTCCCACTTAACCACATTGTCTTCTTCTTCTTCTTCTTCTTCTTCTTTTTCACATCAATACCACCACCGGTCTCTCTCCCCTATTACTCGGTACCTCACTCCTCACAGTGTTGTCAAACTAACCACCTCCCCCGGAAAGCTCACCTATCTATCTTCGCTTCGATTCGCTTCGCTTCCTTATTCATTCATTCATTCATTCAGATCCTCCTCGCCCCTTTGCATTGCCATCCATCTTTCCATCTTTTTTGACTTAGATCTTTAAATTCCTAAGCTTCGATTCATTTTCCGTGCCCCAAATCGCCTATCTTCGTCTCTAACGACTCGATCGGAATGAAGTCTTCGTGTTGTTTGTAATGTCAAGAAAGAGAGCTTTGTTTCCCCGAATTGTCTCGTTCGCGTGGCGTTCTGACTGGTTCCTCCTCAGTGAAAAGGAAGGAAGAGGAGTTGAATCAATTGTACTCTTTTTCCTCAGTCTCTTCTTTTGTTCTCCTGATCCTGGCTGGACCTGGCTATCCCTTTCATCGGGTACCCAGGCTTTTTTCGGGCCTGCTGACTTCCTGACAGTTTCCCTTTTTGCCTTTTTTCCCCATCTCTTTTTTGATCTTGGTCTCCGGGCTTGGCTTTAGATATCCATACACCATGTTCGTCACTCTCCCTTTTCTGCTTATGCGGGTGGCGGGCTGTGAATGTTGATGATTGTCCGTGTCGGAGATGTCGCTCCTCGTCTTGATCAACTCCTGCCCTATAGGCGTTGGTGGTAATATTTTATCGGACATAACAGATCGCATGTTTGGCTTACTACTGACACTATAGTGAGGTCAGATGTCGAAGAATGCATGCATGCAGTTCGAGGTCCAGATTTGTCAAGACCTTCGCTCCGTTTTTCCACGGCTACAATATGCCGTGTTGCCCTTCAGCCTCGTCGCGTTCGCTTACCCGATTTGTTGGAAAGACGACGAGGACTGTCTCCGTGACGACGACGCGCCTTCACCTTTGCCGCCAAAATTCCAGGATGTACCGAGTGTTGTCAATAAAACAATCCAGCGCCTAGGGATGACCAGCAATGGGGAGATAGTTTGAGTGAGGAGGCCATAACCATGATCAAGACAAAGCTCGAGCTCGATGTTCAGGAACAACATGTCGGATGAGCTCAGATTACTTACTTCTTCTTCAGGCTCTGGACGGAATGCATGATTTCGGTTTCGACCATGTACGAGTTTGCAAGGGATATCCAGACTACACATGTATCAAAGAACCCTGAGGCGATAATTACCCACTACAGACATGACGCGGGTGGGTATTCCAGCGATTCGAAAAGCACATGAACAAGTTTGGCACAAAGTTAACCAGTCGTCTGCTAGTCGACATTATCGCCACTATTCCGGTGATAAGCATGCTATACCTCCTCAAAAACAAGCCTCGCCGTAAACCAGCCAAGTCAATCGTCAGGATGAGTCCTATCTACCGTTGCCAAGGCCCAAGAAACTCCACCCTCCCCTCGGTGCTATTAGAACCGCCCGGGAGGGTTCAACGAGGCAAAGTCCTCAAATCTTGACTTGATCTGATCTTGGTCACGGAACCTGAGGTACCTCGGCAATCTATCTAATTATTACCTATACCGCTAGGTATCTGAAATCGGAGATGAAAGAAGAATTTTTTTTTCTTTCTTTTCTTTCTCAAGGTATAACATTGTCACTATTATGATCTATAACTTTGTTGTTCCACTCTTTTCCAGATTGACGAATGCTTCGTGTTGTGTGCGATGCAGGCAGGGGGGTGGGAACGGTTGTGAATGTTCTTGACCTATCTATCTATGACCGATGTGCCGATAAAGTCACTGGCGAAGCTCAGGCCCAGGGCCAGATCACTTTGGCTCGTTCAAGAAAGGGCGATCTCGTATTGATTGTCCAACGAAGGGGCAAAAAGACAGGCGACAAAGAGTTCAGAGTGACTTTTGTGTATTACGGCACAGAAGTGTAAGGCCTCTGGCCTTGGGCAGTAAGGGCTTATATTATCTCACCCCCCCTGAGTACTACTCTATATATATTGTTTATTCCGAAATATCTGATATATTATCAGATATTCTCACCTTTTTAGTTGTTTGGCTCAAGTAGGAATGAGCTCGAGTCCTTACAAGAAGCGAATAAGCGGAAGAAGAAGAAGAAGCCGTCTATCTACGAGTATGAGGATGATTATCTTCCAGACCTGTATCTAAAACACACATCAAGGTATGCCGATAATCAGTGTTTGGGTCGAAGAAAAGTAACTTCATTTAGGCCAATCACGATCAAAGAGGTGAAAAGACGGTCTGCGTCCTGACCTACGACCTTTCCAAATACCTACCTACCCTCTTGATGACTTGGAAACGGGTAAAAGCATAACCACAAGGGCAGCAATTCTACGTCAGTATATTCAACGTGCAGGTTCGATGCGTCTTCAAAAGGAGGTAGAATACGGTGGCAGGTCGCAGACTCGTCGTGGAGAAAGCCGCCAACGACCGACGATGCAAGGCCGCAGCCGAGGAGGCCTTTGCGCGAGACAAGAGATCGAGGTCGAGATCAAGATGGAGCAGGCGGATGCCGCGTACTGGGAGATATCGAGCATCGTGAGGAGCTGGGAAAGGGGGGGTCGGCACGGGAAAGGGCGCGTGGCAGAATAATGAGTGAGAGTTAGTGAGGGAAGTCAAGCAGAAGTGCGAAGACGATGGGGGGGGGGGGGGGAATTGACGAGGAGCGTGAATTGGGATTGGTAAATGCTTCATAACAATACGTTTCACAAGAGGGCATTTTCTTTTGAGTTGGATTGGCATTGAATCGTTTGGCATTGGTTACAAAACAGGAACGGTATTTCAGTACATAATTTGGTGAATATGTATTTTCCATCTCAATGCAAACGCAGCGATCTATGTATGCTACCGGAAGACGACAAGTACAGATCCCAAGACTGGAAGCACGAAGTTTGGTCTTCTTGCTTGACGGATACCGCCGCTGCGCTTATATTCTTATTAGTCTATACAGATTTTGGCCAAATTTGTGCAATATGCAAAACTTATCATCCAAGTTACGTTGGATGAAGTATTATTACGGGTACAAGTATTGCACTTGGAGCTTCTGAGGGGTTTATCCTCTTATTTATTGAACACACTTACTAGGAGATACAAAGAAGATGTAAAAATTGTTACAATCGAATAGATAGATGTTGCGAACCCGCGCAAATCACGGCCCAATCTGCTAGTCTACCGAGCCTTTATTTCTTCTTCTTCTCCTCCTCCTCCTCCTCCTCTTTCCCGCTCTTGTTTCCCTTTTTCTCCTTCTCCTTCTTCGCCACATCCTCCAAGACCTTATCCGCATCCTCATTCCCCTCCCTCTCCTGCTGCCCACCCCCTTCCCTGATCCATATCCACCACGCACCGCCCAACATGATGCCCGTCCCGCCGACAACGCTGACCACCACCCTCCTCACAATGCCCCACAAACTAATGCCCGCGAGCCATTGCAACCAAGGCGTGACCAGCGTCCTCCTCTCGCGTTCCAGATCCGGATTGACCGAGTAGATGAGCAAGAGGAGGGCGACGAGGATCAGGAAGAGGAAGAATACGGTCAGGACCTGGATTACGGCGAGGAGGATTGAGATGTTTTTCGTCGTCCGGAGGACCTTGAAACCCGCTGCTACGAGCGGCGTCACCTGCTCGAAGGCGGCGTTTATCTCTCGAGAATAGGGGATACCCATGATGTCGAAGACTTTGGATTGATGAGACCGTAGACGGCGGATTAATAGTAAAGTGGATGAGGGTTTGTATAGATGGTATACGGTTTTATGTCAGATCAACAGACAGACGTGGGGGAAAAAATTTATTAAACCCGCGCCACATGGTTATATATCTCGACTGGTGTATAAGTAGGGGGTGGACAAGATGATGTTTAGATGTTGATGTGATGTGCGCTGACGTCATAATAGATCGCCAATTCACTAAGATGTACAGTACATTGTCAGCCGACCCGAAGATGGTTGAGGGGAAAACAACATTTTTGGACTAATCAAAAGCCGACGAGAGAATCTTCAACCAGAACGGGAAAGATTGATTGGCGCAGCAAACAGAAGCTTCCGAACAAGGAGATAAAAGTATCCGTCGTCTGAGGAAAGTATATATACATATAAGAACCCCTAATCCTGATAGTTAAAGCGCCTTGTCCTTTCCTCGTACTGGCAAACCGTACTGGAGCCCGTCGACTAGCGAGCCCCACTGGGCATTCCAGCAATCTTTGAAGTAGTTACTCCTCACTTTCCACGGCCCACGATCGCCTGCTTTTGGGACATGGTCAACCGCTTTGAGTATATACGTGCTGTTAAGGTTGAGAACAGACGTCTCTTTCATTCCTCTTTCCCATTCCGAGGCATCCAGACGTGGGCGGACCATCTTCTCGCCCGATTTCTGCATTTCCCTGACCAGTCGACAGAACAGATTTGCAGTAGCATCTGCACCTAGGGTCCATGAAGCGTTGGTGTAGCCCATTACCAAGCAGAGGTTCGGCACATCCTGCACCATGCAGCCTTTCCAGAGGAGTTTATCGCCAAAGTTCAAGCTCTCGCCGTTGATCTGGATCTTCGTCCCGCCACCGAACCCAATTTTGAGACCTGTCGCCGTGACCACAATGTCCACGTCATCCAAGACCTCTCCAGACTGTAGCACAATGCTCCGCTCTGTGCATGTCTTGATGGTCCCTGTCGAAATAGATGCCTTGCCGGACGAGAGTGCATCGAAGAAATCGTTGTCAGGAGAGATGCACAGCCTTTGTTCCCAAGGATTGTATTTTGGAAGGAAATGTGGATCGTACGGGACGTGGCTGGGCAACTTCTTCGTCGTGGTAGACCGGATCATTCCCTTGGCGAGGCCAGGGAACAGGCGACAAAAGTGATACAGAAAGAAGAGGGAAAACAGATGTTTCAACCGTAAGAAACGGAACATCATCCATTCGGGAAGAAGGCGTTCCAGAAGAGGGGAATCACTATTGCTCATGGATAGGATATAACCTGGGCTTCTTTGAAGCATGGTAACGTGGTGAGCTTGGTGAGCCAGATTGGGAATCAAGGTGATGGCAGTAGCACCAGAGCCGATGACGACGATATTTTGGTTTGAATAGTCCAGATCTTCGGGCCAGAACTGGGGGTGAACAATGGTCCCTTGAAACTTCTCCAGGCCAGGAATTTCTGCCTCGAGTGGCTTGTCATAGTCGTAATACCCGGTCCCAAGGATAAGAAACTTGCAGGACATGGTCTATCTTCGTATAAGCTCATACTGCAACACCACGTTTGATATAACTCACCACCATGGCACCGTCACTCTGTACATCCAGCATCCACTGCCCATTGCCATCCTCCCATGTCGCATTAACCAACTTGTGTCGAAACAGTATATTTCTGCTTATTCCGGATTCCTGGACCGTCTCCTGGATGTATTTCTTGATACTCGCACCATCCGCAATTGCGCGTTGCTCTCTCCATGGACGCCAGGGGAAACCAAAGGTATGCAAATCAGAGTCTGATCGAATGCCGGGGTATTTGAAGAGATCCCATGTGCCGCCGACATCGTCCCGGGCTTCGAGAATGGCATAGGAATGGTTGGGGAGGAGGGACTGGATGCGGCCGGCGAAATTGACGCCCGAGATGCCAGCGCCGACTATGATAATGTCTTTGTGTGTTGTGGGGGACGACATTTGATTCTGATCTCCTACAAAACGGTATTCTACGAAATGAAATCGTGTTGCTGGGAGAGGCCTGTATGTAGTACACCTCGTACGAGTAGTTAGATTTATAGCGAGGGTTCATTCATATCAGGTGACATATGTATGGGACGGACAAGTGTACGTACTTGTACTAAGCTCCGATACCCGGAAGTCGGAAGTTGATCGTCCCTTGTAATTGATTAACGCCAACCACCTAAAATCACCCAAAATCTATTACTACACCCTACTTTTTACGCGTTTTTTGACCTTAATATTGCGTTAATATAGCTAATTGCAAAGAGGCCTTGTAGGCTTTAATTAGTAACTATATTACAGGTGTTTTTTTTAACTTAATGCGCTGCTGCGCACGCGTATAGAATTAATTAGAGCTCTTTTAATAATTAACTCTAGATTAAGAGGCCTTTCTATTTATATAGATATTAGATAAGGAGGCGCGTAGATTTCCCTTATCTTATCCTTATACGCGTAAGATAGCTACCTAAATATTAAGAAATAATAGTAATATAAGGCTACTAGGTATTAAATAAGTATACTACTTTCTATACTGTAATTTACGCGTTACCTTTATTATTAAAAGGCCTTTAAAAGTAACCTAATTAACTGCAGCCTTTATAGATTAAATATATGCATTTTTAGAGTTATTTAATTATACCTAAAGGACCTTGCGGATACGTAAAAAGAATATATAGAATATAAATAAGACTAGCACTACACTAGGTATATAGTATATAAATACTAAAGTCTTTAAAAGCTTATTAAAGAAAAAGACTTAAATTAAATTACTAAAGAATTATAAGTAGGTTTTTTTAATTAAAGTAATTAGTATTATCTAAAGTACTTTTATACGCTTATTTATTATTTTTAAGGGAAAAAGCTTTTAAACTTTTTAAAGATATTAGGATATATCTCTTACCTAACGCACCCTTAGATTATATATAAAAAACCTCTTATAATTAACGCATATAGTACTTAATAAGGCAGGTAAAGTAATTTTATAAATAAATACGTATAGTATATAGGCCTTTAAGCTAAAATTAAATACCTTAAATAGTAACTTAAAAATATTTAAAAGCCTTAATAAAGGCGTAAACGTGTTTATATAGCTCTAAATAAGAGATTTATAGGTATTAAAGATATTATTAGTGCTACTAATAAGGTAAGAAAAGAATAAGTATAAGAAGCTCTAAATTATATAAAAAGACGTACTATATAAGTAGCTCTAGCAGCTAAACAGGCTCCTTTTAAATCTATATATAATTAGTAGCAATTATAATATAGAAATATTAAGATATCGTAAGGAACCTTACTATATACAGTATCTGCCTAAAGTATTTATTATCAGGCTAACTATAGCGTAGTAGATAAGGTAAGGTGTAGCAAAAAAAGGTATTTTTATTACACTAGTTAGCAGCAGCTAATATTATTAGATTTTAACTATCTCTTAAATGTAGCTAATCCTAGAAGCTAATAATATTTGGAATAGCTATTTAATTATACAATACAGCACCTAGGGGATACCCATACTTAGCCTAATAATAAATACTTCGGGCAGATACTGTACGCGATTGCGCGATTGCGCGATTAAATTGAGCTTGATTGATTACAGGGGTTGATCGGCTTCCGGGTATCCGAGCTTATAAAGTAAGAGATTTTAACTGATATCAAGAAACTAGTGACGAGCTAGTCCTCAGACGACGGCCACGTGATGGTTGATGCTCCGAGGCCATACGTACCTCGGCCCAATTTGTCTCTGACCGCAAGACCTACCAAGAACCATCGGTCCGATCTCAACTTGAAATCTGCCCCTGTTAACCTGCACATTTCACAAGGCTTTTCGAATCGGTATCTATTTCGGTACATTCATCCCCGGAGCCGTTCCGCGGACCAAAAACGAGAATTCCGAGGGTTCCGAGAACATCAACCCCTTTTGTTTGTACATACATATTTTAGTCGTTGCAATTATTTTGTACATAAACATCGCTGTTTGCATAACTATTAGTGGCAATTTACTCAAGATGTCTGATCTGCGCAAAGATGTCGAATTTTCAACTTTCGATGGACTTCGACTTCGAGGATGGCTCTACAACGCTGGCGCAAATCGGCCGTGTATCATCATGTCCCACGGTGTAAATAAAGTCAACATTAGCCATGCTGAAATATTTTTTGCTGATTGTAGTAGTTTGGAGCCCTGAAAGAGCACTTCCTTCCCGACTTTGCCAGCAGATTTCAACAAGCTGGTTACGCAGTACTCATCTACGACAACCGCAACTGGGGAGCTAGTCCTGGTAAAACGCCTAACGAGACAGATCCCCATCAACAGGTCCGTGACTACCTCGATGCATTCGACTATGCGGCCAGCCTGCCAGACGTGGACTCTTCGAAGATTGTCTACTGGGGTACTAGCATGTCTGGTGGCACTGCCCTCGCGGCTGCGTCAATCGATCATCGCATCTGCGCCGTCATCGTGCAAGGGTTCTTTGTTTCGGGGGCAAAGGTAGCCGAGAAATGGCCAACAGAAATGCTCCCGATGCTCCTGGCGAACAGAGCGGCGATAAAGGAGGGAAAAGGTGGCATCATGGTGCCCCTTGCCCCGGAAAATGAAGAAGAGCTGCGCAGTGGACAGAGCAAAGCTATCCTCCAAGATGCCGACATCTTCGGCTACCACGACGAATTGGACAAAAGAGGTGTGCTCCACGAGAAGATGATTACGTTGAATAGTGCATTCAACGCGATGACGTTTGAGCCTGGCAGAGACGTTAGTCGTATTGCGCCTACGCCACTACTCATGGTTTTGCCCGAGACGGATGCGGTGATTGGGGCTGAGAACCAGATGGATACATTCCAGCGGGCAGCCGAACCTAAGAAACTGCATGTTATAAAGGATTCGGGTCATTTTGGTATTTACTACGGGCAGCAGTTTGAGGAGAACATCGCAGTGCAGCTGGATTTTCTCAAGGGGATCTTGAAGTGATATCGGGGTTTGAGTAGAAGACAGTTGACCTTTATAGGGAACTGAAAATATCTAGCCCCGATTATCTCTTGCTTTGGTTCACATTGCGAGAAGTTCTCAGTATGCTGCCAACAATATTGTATTGTTAGAAGATTGCCAAGATTGAACGACAAGAGTTATCAGCATACATTTGAACACTGCATCGACTATCACGCTAAATAATAATGCTCATAGTGCTCACATAGTATTACTCGCCCAACGGGGGGCTAAGGTGTTCCACACCTTGGCGCGTTGGGCGAGTAATAGAGATGTCTGAAGTCGCCCAGACAATTCACGGCCTTGGCGTGCGACTACTGTATGCACAGACCCCACTCCACGAGCTCTCACGTGCAACATTACCTTATCTGCCACGTGGTTTCTTAGCTTAGGAAGAACTAGCTTGTGTAATCATGTATGCTCTCGCTGCCAACCCAAATCCAGCGCTACAAAGGTAAGTTGGACAGGTGTTTAGGCGACACCAATGCAGGAGCAAGCGGGGTCCATACTGTGTAGCGATACTAAGCACCTGCACGTTGGTTCCACACTTCAACTTGTTGGAAAAAGCTCCCACATTTGCCAACTGCCAAAACCACCACTTGTGCCATATATTCACGTTTCAGCCTAGGTAATAAAACATGCTGCCTACTAGGACCAGTAATTAGCGCAGCGAACCCCACAATCCCCTCCGCATTGTGTACATAGAGATCCCTCAAGGACTAGACCGAGACCAAGACCGAGGACATGGAGCTAGGCTAGAGACGACGAAATTGCACAATATGTATACACACGCGCGCGGAAACAATCCGCACGCATGAACCGACTTACGAGATTGTACTTGCAGGCTTGGGGTTCCTTTCTGGAGAAGAATTTGGAAGATCCCTCCCTCCTTTTTGCGCGCCTTGGACTTTGTTCTCTCGTATAACCAACAACAACAACAACAACAATAACAACAATAACAATAACCTACGATACCTTCGTCGACATTCCATATAGCACCGTGACCATGACATCGAACTTCAAATTCGACACTCAGCAGCTCCTGGACTTGGCTAAAGCTCGACGAGTGATAATACCAGCCGGTGTACTCGCTTGCACTTTTCTAGCCAACAGATGGAGTTCCTGGCTGTCGCACCGAACAGCCAACAACCACGTCGACGACGATAGCTGGGATTGGGACAAGGAGATCGTCCTCGTCACCGGCGGATGTAGTGGCATCGGTGCGCAGATTGCGCGGGCGTTCAGCGAGAAGAATATCAAGGTCGTCATTGTCGATGTTCAGGATCCTCCTGTTGGAAGTGAACTCGGTACGTATATCTACCAATACTTACATGTCCATTTATCTATTCAATAGTCCTCCTCTTCCTGCGACATGTTTGCAGCAGCGAAAAACTCATACGTTGTCGATTGATTGATTGATTGATTGATTGATTGATTGATTGATTGTAAAATCCATATAGGCCCAAACCAATTCTACTACAAACTCGACATCACCTCTACGGAAGACATGTAAGCCTCCATCCAGTATCCAGTAATCCATACTACACCTTGCATTGATAAAGCACAATCAACAACTCTAACCCTCACCCCCCCCCCCCCTCGGCAGAGAATCAATCGCCTCCCAAATCCGTTCCGAACACGGACCCCCGACCGTCTTGATCAACAACGCCGGCACCGGGACCGCGAAGCCCATCCTCGAGGTCCCCGAATCGCGGCTGCGCGCCATCTTCGCCGTGAACCTCATTTCGCACTTCCAGCTGCTGCGGGAATTTCTGCCCGACATGGTCCGCAAGAACCATGGACACGTTGTTAGCGTCGCGAGCATGGCTTCCTTCGCCACGCAGGCGACCAATGTCGACTACGCGTGCACCAAAGCGGGCGTCTTGACGTTGCACGAGGGCCTGAATCAGGAGCTGAAGCATGTGTACAAGGCGCCCAGAGTGCGGACTACGTACGTTTGTTTTGTCGAATTCATTCCGAATCCCAAAAACAGAACCAAGAGCTGACTAGTGTTCCCCCCAGTGTTGTACATCCGTCATGGGTCCGCACGGCAATGATCCAGGACTTGATGGATTCTGGTTCGTGGAAGGAGTCTACACTGGAACCCAGCGAGGTGGCCGCTGCAATTGTGAAGCAGGTGTGCAGCGGATATGGCGGGCGGCTTATCCTGCCTTCGTCCCTATGGTGGGTAGCTGGGCTGAGAGTGTTTCCTATGTGGGTGCAAGAAGGCGTGCGGGATTCAATCTCCATGGTATTTACGAAGCCTAATAAATAAGTCGGAACACAATAATCAAGATTTTCCATGCCCAGCCTCGATCTGCTTCCTGTATGTACCCTTCCCTTTTTTTTTCCTTTGTAACACCCAATGCAAGTCATGTCATACAAGCGACTGCGCTAGACACCATCTATCCGTCTATTTCGAAACCACATGGATTCCATACCCCAAATCGTGCTGCGAATCTAATTGTCCAATCCGTCCCTCTCCACCATCCACCTCACGCAATCTACAACCTCTTTCTCCCTCCCACTAATCTCCCAGCCTGGTTCCCTAATCTTCCTCTCGAGCACTCTATCCAACATTCCCCTCAACCTCGAAACCAGGACCCCAATTCTCGCCCAACCCCTCAGTCGGATCCATTCATCAATCACAAGACCCCTGCCTAGAGTGTCGACCTGAACCCCACCCGCGAACATGAGAAGACTGTATGCATTGAATGGGGTTAGGTCGCGGACAAAGACCTTGCTGGTGGCCATTTTGTTGAAGTACGCGATGAAGGAGGCATTCGAGGGGAAGGTCTGCGATGAGAACAGTGTCGATGAGGGGTGGACGAAGACGCGTCCGTTTTCGTGGTTAAAGTACTTGATGGTGCGGGCTTCGGGGTCTAATTCCACGGCGCCGGCGATTCCGGCTGCAAATTTCTTGTCCGGTAGCTGAATCCGTGCAATTTGGGGATTGAACGAGCCAGCGATGAGTGCACGAAGAAGCGCGTCGTTGCTGTTGAACCTGTTGTAGGCGCCGTGTGATGCGGGGTTTGAAGAAGAGTACGAGGATGGGATGAAGGATATTTCCTTGAGCGAGGATATATATTGGGATCTATTTGAGGCAATGTCGAATAGGGTCTGGGAAGAGAGTCGGTTGTCTTGACACCAGAACCGGAGTTCACGCTGAGGCATGCCTTTAGCTCGCAATGCGGACCACTGCTCGTAGGCGCGGAGGTCGACCAGTAGGTCGCCTTGGTTTTGGGAAAATGAAGCCCGGATGCGGTTGAAGTCGTTCCGAGTTTCTTCGTCTCTTTCCCGAGGAGACAGGAAGGGTGAGCGAGCTGTGAGAACGGAAGTTATGGTAAGTGCAGCTTCAAGGCAACCGAATGTCGCACCATAGACGAGAAGTTTGCTGCAACGGAGATCGGCTGGAATCATAGACAGATGCCTTCCCAGCGCAGTCAACTCATCATCGTTGATGGCTCCTATTTGGCCAAGGAGATTGATAGCGCCTTCCACTGCCGTGCTTTCAGGCGGCGTGAGCGCGGATGCGAGGAAGCCTGAGACATTCTGAACTCCCATTGCTTTGATAGATAGACAGAGCTGCTCGAGTGGCACTCGTCGAATCTCCGGGTCTGGTCGCTCCATCATCTTGGCCTCTGCATTTCGAGTATACAGTTTGTAGCACTCTCCGGCTCGGACACGACCAGCACGACCACGACGTTGCTTGCATGCTGCCCGCGAAGCCCAAGTTTCTGACAATCGGACCATGTTGCTCTGGGGGTCAAAGCTGGTTTCCTTTACTCGACCTGTATCGATGACAGCCACGATATCCTCGATTGTGATGGATGTCTCCGCCACGTTGGTTGCTGCAATGATTTTGCGTTTTCCAGCGGGAGCCCGAGGGAAAACTCGCTTCTGGTCTGCCGGAAGAAGCGAGGCGTGAAGGGGTAGAGGATGATAATTAGAAAATTGGCGAAGTGCTTGTAGGCATCTCTCGATTTCCATCGTGCCAGGGAGAAATATGAGAATTCCACCTTCTTCAGGTCCCAGCTGGTGATCGATGTAGTGTACCGTCTCGGCGATCAGATCGTAGTTGATCCCGAAGCCGATACTCCTCAGATTGGCAGCGAACGCCTTGTCTCCAGTCTCATCCTCGAAATCATCCCGGTTGCCCCTAAACTTGGTCAAGTGCATTACATCATCAATATAGAAATCCTGCACAGGATGAGTTCGTCCCTCGATTTCGACTCTACCCACGGGACCTACGCCCCGGAAGTATGACTCGAATACATCTGCATCTAGAGTCGCGCTCATCAGGATAACTTTGAGATCATTTCGTCGATGTAGGATATCACGGAGCAGGACCAGAAGAAAATCGGTATCCAGGCTTCGCTCGTGTACTTCGTCGACCACGACGTGGCTGACGTCCGCAAGTGCAGCTACCACGTCGTCTGAGCTACCACCAGATGTTTGAAGTCGCCTGAGCAGGACACCGGTGGTCACGAAAGTGATCTTGGTCACACCTGGCTTTTGCTTTGATTCTCCGCGGATGATATATCCAATCTCGTCGCCAACTTGCGAGCATCGCTCGTCGGAGACACGGTCAGCGAGACCAAGGGCAGAGATTCTTCGGGGCTGTGTGCAGATGATGTTCGCTGCACCACCGATCTCCTTCTGTATCATATCGTCCAGGATGAACTGCACTGACTGCGTAGACTTTCCGGAACCGGTCTCACCAGAAATGATAGTGACCTTGCAATGGTTAACTGTATGCACAATTTCCTCTTGTAGCCGCCAAGCAGGCAGACCTTGCCGAGCCTTCATCATCTTTTGTTGCGCGGGCAACGTTTGTTTAGACTCCCATTGGGACAGCATCCGCTGACCGAT
The DNA here is from genome assembly GCA_010093715.1 of Pleomassaria siparia CBS 279.74. Classification (NCBI taxonomy): domain Eukaryota; kingdom Fungi; phylum Ascomycota; class Dothideomycetes; order Pleosporales; family Pleomassariaceae; genus Pleomassaria; species Pleomassaria siparia. The sequence continues at coordinate 388,604 of MU005787.1, forward strand.
TTGAGTTCCTGGTGTCCAATTGATGGGGTGTCTAGATTGTTTCTTCGTCGATCTACCAACAGACTGTTTGCTTGCAGTTTGATTGTCAGCTGCAGATAGACCAGACGAGACGTCAGTCAGTCTCCCGGGATTCTTGAAAATCGCGGCGGCATTCTGTTGTAGCCAGTCCACGATGTCGAAAATCATCGGCATACCGAGACAGTTGGATTCAGCGTGCATAAGAGCCTGGCGTACTATGCTCAGTCGAATGTAGGCCGGTATGGCGGCCTCGAACGTAAGGATGGGAAGCACCGAGGGGTATGGGCCAAAAGGTTTTCTCACTTGCAGAACCAAGCGCTTTCCTTCCTGTTTAATATCGAGTTGAATGCGGCAGACCTCCGGAGAAGGTCTCTCGTAGAGTTTGTCGTAGATGGCTTCCAATGATGAAAGCTCTTCGTCCCAAGAATCCATCTCTTCCCACTCTTCTTTTGATGAATCCTCGAGTACGAGATTGGCCAACTCTTGAGCGATGTCCTTTTCATCGTCGGTCGGTCGGAGTAAGTGTGCTTGTAGATAGGCTGCAGCTCTGGCTTCGACTCCTCCCTGGCTGTCATATGCTTCCTCACACAACTCAGTGGCATATCCAGCGGCAGCCAGACGTTTTATGGCACCCTCGCGCTTAAGGTTCCCACTGGCCATGCTAATACCCGCAACGTAACCATCGGGAAGACTCCAAGGTGGAAGATCGTCCTCTGGTACATGTATGAGAAGCCATTCCAGTATTTCTTCCCGATCTTTGCAAATATCGGCAGCTTCTTCAACATGACTTCTCCGAAACCCAAGCTCTGTGAGTTCGTCCTCGACCTTTATCCGGGTCTTGAGATCCATTTTCACGTTGTTCGGATTCCACATCGCATCCCGTCGGATTAGGCGTTCGATTTCCTTCCTAGTCCGTTTTCCCAGCTCGATCTTTGGCACTCTTTCCCACCCTTTCAGGATATTTCTCCCTCCGGATGAGCCACTATTGGAGCCTATGCTTGGCAATCCAGGCTGCAGGTTCTGGGTCTTTTGCGCCTGCTCTCGTTCTTTCTGCTTCCTCTCGCGTTGTTTTGCGGCCAGCTCCCTGGCCTTCTCTCGCTCCTGGAAGCCAAAGAACGGATCTGCCTCGTACATCCAGGCCTTCCCTTCCTTCTCGTCCGCCTTCTTCAAATCCGTGAACAGACCCTTCCATAGATCGCGGTAAGTTGGAGGCAGCATCATATGCATGTTCTTTGCGCTCGCAATACGGAAGAGGGTATATGCGGCAGCAAAGTTGCGAGCTTCGACGGCCGAGGGCTGGCGTGCGATTTCGGCGAGTTCTGCGGGAATCTTAAACGCTGGGAGTGTCGTTGTCTCGCGAGTCTTGAGGTTCGTCTTCGAAAGAACTACATGTGCAGCATAAGTGTCTCCATCTCTGTGCATTCGGTAGTCCGGCTTCGCCCATTTCTGCTTCTGAAAGTGTTCTGAGAGCAGATTGACAGGGAGCTTGCCCGTCCACGATGCCCCTCCGATCAACTTCTTGATATCCGGGGGCTTCGGAGCATCCTGACCATCTGCGGTCTTCTCTGTAGGCGGCGGCGGTTTTCGCTTCTTCGGGCCATCTCCAAACACGATGTATGATGTATCCTCTGCGGGTGGGACAGAATTTGCAGGCTTCTTGGAGGAGCTACCCCGCGGTGGGTGAGGATTCTTCGGCATTGTCTAGGTGGTTGGGGTTCAACGTTGTGAAATCCATGGAGGGGTGGCTGTCATCATATACCGGTAGGGCCTGACATGGCGAGAGGGCGCAGTGAGGAAATGTCGTTGGTAAAGTTACTGGCTGAATGAAGCAGTGAGAGTTAGTATTAGCTCCCTGTTTGCTTTGGGATATTGTTAAACGACTGTTATGTGAACGTGAACGTTTTTGCGAATTCGACGATTATTCGTCACCGATTGGATACCTCGCATCCTTGGCATCGTCACGCCCCCACGCGTTTCCCGTCCGTGCTCAGTACTCTAGTCAATAGCAACCAAGACAACGAATTCAAATACCGATTGTATCCGCCAACAGTACTTCGTCCATGCAAAGGAAAGCCTCAAGAATTTGGGCTGTAACAAGATACGGTCTCCAAAGCCCTTACCATACCCGTAGCACCATGTCCACCCCTCAAACATCAATTACTGCTGAAGACGACCCCATGCCGACCACACCTGCTCTGCCAGCACACCCCTCAGAGAAGAGATCAAATGCCTGTACAGTCTCCCTGCACCTTTTCAAAAAAGCATAGCCTCAAACTCACCAGTCACAGAACTCATGAACGCGCGCACGAAGAAACACCGCACCTCCCCACCTCCTCTAACTGGCAAAGTCGCGAGAGTCAAGACGGCGGCAAAAGTCGGATTTGATCCACGAGATGGGCTGATTAGGTATATCGAGCATCCGGAGAGAATTACAGATGGGAGTGTCGTAGAGTATGATGACAAATTTGTGGTTATTAAGGATAAATTTCCGAAAGCGAGGTAATTAAGGTCTTCTCTTCTACAATCCTGAGAGAGTGTATAATATGTGATCTAGAAGCTCGGATCGAATCAAGCTAATCATTTTTGTATAACAGTGTGCATCTCCTTCTTCTTCCCCGGGACCCAGCACTCTACACCCAGCACTCCCTGATCGCCCTCTCCACAGACCCGACCTTCCTTTCAAACGTACGAACTCGTATCGCGCATCTCAAAACTCTCGTAGCCAGCGAACTCCGTCGCCAATACGGCGCGAATAGCGCCTCTGACGCGCCTTACCAGACCGCCCTGGAGGATCTCATGTCTCGCCCCAACCCGCCACCCCCCTCAGCGCGCACTGCTCTGCTCCCGCCAGGTCGCGACTGGGAAGCTGAAATCATAGCCGGCGTGCATACACACCCTTCCATGAACCACCTACATATTCATATTCTATCAAGGGAAATGCATAGTCCGTGGGTGAAGCATAAGAAGCACTACCTTAGCTTCCATACTTCATTCATGGTGCATATGGATGAGTTTCCGCTCGAGGAGGGGTCGAAGAGGTTCAAACCTGGGGATTGGCCTAGTTGGGATATGGAGTGCTGGCGCTGCGGGGCGAACTACAAGAATAAGTTCAAGAAGCTGTGCGAGCACTTGAGTGAGGAATTCGAGCAGTGGAAGAAGGAATGAGTGATGCGCATGGTAGTGACCTAGCCGTCGAGTGCCGTATTTTGCGAAGATGGTAACACATTTGTATATCTGAGCAGGGCTCCTGTATACTTCCGGATGGCAGGGTATTCCAGGGTACAGGTATGTTTTGGTTTCCTAAACTACCGATATCACACGTTACAGAACTAGAACACATTTCCAGTGTTTATCGCTCAATGCAACCCCTTTTTATGGCCTCCTTCCGGGACCAAATCTTCATTCAAAAGCATTCCTACACGTCTCCCAATCCTTTTCTACATTTCAACATCACTACCGACAGTCATCTTCCTACAGGGTCGCACGTATTGGCCATCCTATCCATCAATCTTTACAAGATAAGAGACCTCTAGCTTTTCTTGAGCGACTTGGGGGTTCCACTCCTGACGCGCTTGGCCTCGGGGCGCTGCAAGTGCGCAGCGGGGATCCAGTTGGAATCATACACCTTGGATCCAGTGACGGCAGGTCCATCGGCGCCGACAACAGCAACCTGTTCAGCAGGGTCGACCTTCTTCGTTCCGAGAGAAGACCTCTTGGCACGCTCGCCACCCTTTCCGCCACGCTTCTTCTGGGGGAAGAGAGTGGAGATCCAGGTGCTGTAGATGAAATAGAGAGTTCCGGCAAAAGCGCCCAGGAGCACGATGTAGAGGAAGATACTAGAAACATGCGGGTTAGCAATTGCGTTGGCACAAAATAGCCGCGTGGGTGGGGTGTAAGGGGACAAGTGGAGAAGATGGGTGGGGACATACATCTGCGGGTCAAAAATGCTGGTCGGTGGCTCAACAATGCTGATGGTCTCGTTATACACGGAGACGGTATGGAAAACGCCCTTGTGGTCCTTGAGAACGGCAATCAACTGCAAACGCAGATCCTGGGGGTGCATCTCGGTGCTGAAGCTGTAGGGGACGGTCTGCTCTGCGCCAGCGGGAATCTCGACCGAGTACTTCTTCGCGGTCAAGTTACGCAGGACCTGGGCATTGGGGGCGGCATCTTGGAGAAGCGAGCCGCCAATGATGGTGACACCAACGGGCTCGAGCTCCTCGTTTGTGAAGGAGAAGAGGGCCTTGGTGGCGTGTCCGTTGATGAGTTTGACGCCGAAGATCTCACTCTGCGGGAATGAGGCGGAGACCTTGACTTTGAGGTTGGGCGTTTCAGGCTCGGCGTTTACAACCTCTTCAACCTTCTCGACCTGGCACAGCAAGTCAGTATATGCGCCGTGGTGTGCTTGATGCGTGATGATGCAATGAGGCACGGGGGCGGCTCACCTGAATCTCTGCAAAGGCATTGAGGGCGCGCAGCGAGAGGAGGAGCAACGAAGACAATTTCCAGGCGACCATGATGGAGAGCAGCGACAGAGATGATGGTTAGATGGGTGAGTGGTGACAGGAGGTGAAGGAAGTGCACGAAGGAGGAGGAGGAGGAGGAATCATGAACGTGGCTTCTGAGCTGGGACCGGCCGAGCATTCGCTTGGCGTGGAGACCGCCGCCGTGCACGAACGACTTTTGGTAGCGAAGGATTCTCTACCAGTTGATCCAAGCATACACTGCTCCAAAATAGAATGCGACACTTGAATTTATTTCCTTTGTAGAGCCCGCAGCTGGCAGAGGCAGTGCAGCGGCGTAGACGTGTATATCTATGCCATGTGTCTTTATTTAGACGCAAATGTAAATGAAGGTGTATTATTATTACACAGTAATTAATACATAATTATGTATGTACTGTATACATACATCGATCTGGACAGGGCAAGAACAACAGCCTAAGCCAGAACAAGGCATATGCCTGACGATCATATCAGAGTCCAAAAAAGTTCACATAATTACGCCACACAACACACACACACACACACACACATACGCACACACACAAACATAACACACGTCCTACGCGCGCGACTTCAAAAAAAGAAGCGTCCAGCATCAGCAATCAATCATTGCGCCTTCGTGCTTCGACAGCCTATTTGTTCGCCTCGTCCATTTTACTGTGTGCTGCAACTTCCCTGGGCGCGCCACTCTTGTCAACCGCGCCCGCGCCTGCTTCCATGGTCGCACCGTCTGGGCCATTTTGACCGTTCTTTTTCACCACCCACACTAACAGAAACATACAGCACTCACCCTCCGCGCAGCTTGCAAGTGAAAGACCACCCCTCCCGCACCTGGAAAAACCCGACCTCTGCTCCACTTCACTCACAATCTTCTACTAAAACTTGCCGCCATTTCTAGTCGACTCGCTCGAGATCGCTCACCACTTCACACCTGCGCCGCATATAACCTACGACCGCCCACCGGACGACTCGTTCGCTCCTTTTACATCTCCCAAAGGACACCTGTTCTCCAAAAAAACCCCCACACGAGACGCCGCACACACGAGAGAGCAGTTTCGACGAAAAAGCCAGAAGTGAGGCATACCATAGTCCAGGCCAAAAGGTCAAAGGTAATTCGAAATTTCACAAACCCCCACCGTGTCTGCCAGAGGTATATTGGCTCTGTCAGGTAGAGCCACAAGGACATCCCTCACTATTTTATAGTCGGCCAATACGTACCATGTCGCCTGCTACTTCCAACGACAGGGCCTCCGCCTCTGCCTCGCCAAATAATACAACCTCATCTTCGCTATGGGCCCGATTTGAGCAGATAGTCCAACAAGATCAGGCAAAGACGCAACTGATCAGGGTACGCCGCCTAGTCTCGTGCGGGCCCAAACACACAAAATTGACGCCCAGCAGGAAGTCTTATACCGTTACGACTATGTTTCCCATGAATATGAGCGAGAGTGCGCCGAGCGCTTGCAGGAGCGCGAGAGCAATCGTGCGTGGCAGCGTGAAAAGCAAATTGTTGAGGAGAAATTCAACACCATGCAGATCATGATGGTACGTCTACACACCCCGAGGACAGAGGAGGCAGAGCGCAAAAGAATTTGGATCTAATCGTATCGCAGGCTCGCAATCCTTTTGTCGTCGTTCTCATCGATGGTGATGGTATGATTTTTTCCAACGACCTTATCCAAGACGGAGAGCAAGGCGGGCGCCGAGCTGCCGTGCAAATTCACAATGCCATCAACGAATATATCGAACGCGAAACAAAGGAGATACCTATCGACGCTCGAATAATCTGCCGTGTTTATGCCAACGTTCGCGGTCTCGCCGAGGTGCTCGTCCGGATCGGCGCTGTTCCAGACATTGGAGTCGTCGAAAATTTTGTCCGTGGATTTACTCGTGGCAAGACCCTTTTCGATTTCATTGACGTCGGTCCTGGAAAAGACCGCGCCGACGACAAGATTATTGGTAAACAACTTTGATCATAATTCCAGGTTTTGCAAATCGACTGACAAGCACAGAAACCTTCAAGCTCTATGGTCCTGATATGCACTGCCGCCACATCTTCATCGGCTGCTCTCATGATAATGGTTACGCGCGTGCCCTTGAGGATTATGCGCATGACCCCTCATACTTAAGAAGGATTACTCTCCTCAAAGGAGTTGCTTTTGAAAAGGAGCTACTGGCTCTGCCCTTCCCGACTAGGACAATACCGGGTATATTCCGCACATCAAAGATTCAAGTTCCTGGGGCCCCTGGCGCCATCCCACCTGGCACAAATGGAATCAACGGAGGAGCGTATAAGCCGCCACACTTTGCGAATGGAATAATTGGAGAAGCACCTAAATCGCCTCAGGTTGCCAAGTCGTATAACATAATCAGTGGACTACCGAGTCGATTCCCGGCCCCTGTACGAGCACCTAGCGAGAACCTTTTCGACAGCCCAGTACAGCGCATGGCGTCTCCATTTCTGCCACGAACACCGTCAGAATCGTCATTTGCGTCCACTGGGAGTCCCATCCCTGCCAGACCAGTAATGAACTACGCTGCAAAGGCCGCTCTTCCAGCACCGCCAGTAACAGAGGCACCCGTCTACAAGCCTGCCAACCGAGAAGAGGTCATCGCTCGTAACCGCATTGGCCAGCGTGTGGACCCACCGTGCCGTGATTACGACAAAACTGAGGTTGACCGCATCAAGAAGATCAAGATGTGTAATGTGCATTTTCTTCGCGACGAGTGTCCATATGGCGCAAATTGCACTCATTTGCACAGCTACAAACCCACCAAAGACGAGCTTCAAACTCTGCGACTGGTGGCTCGCATGGCCCCCTGCCAGAACGGAAGTGGTTGTCAGGACATCAAGTGCATATATGGTCATCGTTGCCCGGCCCCTCGGTCTGATCGTGGTGCCAAAGGTGCCAAATCTTGCATTTTTGGCGAACAGTGCAAGTTTCCGTCCGAGTTGCACGACATTGACTGCGCTGTGGTAAAAACCTTGGTAATCCGTTAGTGTTTTTCTAAGCATGATGATTGACCGAAATGCCAGGGCATCTTGGCAGAGGAGGCGGGAGATCACATTCCGGATGTTTTTAGTAAAACCTCAAGCCTAGTCGATGTGTCACGGATCAAAGTGGGAAGAATCAGGCAACGGCGCTTCCCTAGCAAACTCACCCCAGGGCGATGCGTTATCGGTCGAGGATCCTCGGGTTTTCCCTCGCAACCCACTCACACTGTTTGACTACGTCATGAAGCAAAAGAAGTGATGGCGAGTGCGGATTACCCTTTTTTACTCCCTTTCAATCCCCTGCATTTTCTTTTCATTGGTTACCTCACGTAGGTGGTGTCATTATATATGGCGGCGGCGGCGGCGTAAGGAAGCTATACGCATATACGGAGTTACTCGGCGGCAACCCACGTGGATGATATACCCGGATGGGATGGCGTTACAGTCGTTCTTTGAGGCTCATAATACATGGCGATTTCAGCTCTTCGTTTGTGGGTATGATGTGTGCGTGATGTGTAATGTTAGGGCTGTAATTGTACAAGGAGGGCTGACAGATACAGTAGGACAAGAGAAAGTAACATTGAACCCGTTGCCTGACGCAAGGACTTTTCGAAGGTCCACTTTCCCATTATCGATTAACCATGCAAATAGTTCCGTAAATCTTACAGTAGGAAGGCGAAGGGGTGGCGAGTGACTGACCACCCACCCACCTACTAAGTATTGAGAGGAGAATACAATGCATTCATGTGTTTTCCTTGAATCATGTCTCCTCCTCATTTTCACCTTTTTTCTTCTCTGCATTATTTCCTGCAAGATCCCACATCGCGTCCCCCCCTCCCCTCCCCCCAAAAGACAGCACAATGGAAGAGATGAAAAGCGACAATCTGGCCTCGAAGACCGGCACCACGATATCTGCACACACGAAGACTCAGAGTATGGAGAAGAAGAAGGAGGGGGTGGTCGGGAAGAAGAAAAAGTCGACGACGACGACGTATAGTCTGGGCAAGGCCAGAGAGGAAGAAGAGACAGTCAGCGAGAACGCAGAACGGAGGCGGATCATGAGTGTGATTGCGCAGAGGGAGGGCTTTCCGTAAGTGAAGGAGCTTTTTCTTTCTTCTTCTCTGTGTTCCAAAGCGGACGTATTGGGGGCGGGGGGAACTCTTGTTCTAGTAGGGAGGGTACTTGGGTCGTCTCGTGTAACTTTTATTAGATACCATGACGATAACAACAACGTGGAAAGAAAGACAAGGGGAGAGGGAGATTGAGTAAAGGTATTTGACGTTGTTGCGCTAGGGATTGATATATACATAGACTATGATATGTATGTACATATGTACATACATACATACATACATTGTGTATACATACGAACTGGGAACCCACTTTTTTTTGGATGCCCATGATTTATCATGCATGTAAGCATGCATATTCACACCGGCAACACGAACCCGTCGATTTCGAAGCTGCTCTCCCCACTCCCGACCTCGTACACCTCGGTCCCACCCGGAAGCACGACCTGTGCCCTCGCATTCGGCGGCACCTTCACCGTCATGCTGAACTTGTTATCATCCGTGACTTCCCACGTGACATTGGCCCATCCGTACGCACTCCTATACGCAGATCTAGCGCTCGTGATTCCACCGCCGGGCTCTGGGGCGACTCTGATGGTCTTCCACCCCGGGACACCGGGGGCGAGCCCGCCGATCTTCTGATGCATCCAGTCGGCCACGCTGCCGAAGGCGTAATGGTTGAAGCTCGTCATGGAGCCCGGGTTTACGGTGCCGTCGGGCATGAGCGAGTCCCAGCGCTCCCAGGTGGTGGTGGCGCCCATGGAGACCGAGTAGAGCCACGAGGGCACCGTGGTGCTCAGCAGCATCTTGTAGAAGTGCGGCGTCGAGCCCGTCTCGGTGAGGGCAAAGCCGAGTTGTTGGGTCCCGGCGAAACCGGTGCCGACCTGGAATTGGTTGTCTTGGATGATTTTGCGGAGCGTCTTCGAGGCCGCTTCTCGAGACTCGGGCGTGGTGTAGATGCCGAAGCGCAGGGCGAGGGCCAGGGCCGTTTGCGTCACGTTGGCAATGCCCCCTGCGTCGGCGTATGGTGCCATCCACGCTGCTTGGAAGGCTGGGATGAGCACGTCGTCGTGCTGGACGCGGTAGATTTCCTGCTGGTCTGCGTCGCCCAGGGCCTCGTTCATCTGCGAGAGCAGATGCGTCATCTGGATGAGATACGCATCCGCCACGAGCGTACCATCCGTCGTTGCTCTCCTGGCATCTTCAGGAGGTGCTTTGGGATCCAGCCAGTCACCGAATTGGATCCCGACCTTCCATAGTCCGTTTTCGCGCCGCGGGATGCCCTTGTCGATCCACATTTTGGCACCTTGTAGTTGTTCCTTCAGCATGACTTTGTCGCCCGTTGTTTGATACAGTGCCCATGGATTGCCGACTACGATATCGCCCCAGACGGCTGTGGGTTGGCGCACACGGCCACGATCTGTGTCTTCGATATCGTCGCTGGGGATGTAAAATGGAGGAACGAAGTAGTCACCTCGTGATTGCTCCGACCAGCCATCCTTGAGCCAGCCGCGCCAGAAACCCGCAGTATCGTAGAGGTAATTGGCCGTGGGCATGAAAGCATGTGCATCGCCTGTCCATCCCAGACGCTCGTCACGCTGTGGGCAATCCGTGGGCACGCCCAAGAAGTTCCCCTTCATGGACCAGATGACGTTGTCGTGGAATTTGTTGAGGTCTTTGTTGGACGTCTCGAAGAATCCACTCCGTTCCATATCGCTGTGGACGACAAGGGCAGTCACTGAATTACCGTCCAGAGGCGTTTCAGCAGGCCACCCCGTGATCTGTACGTATCGGAAGCCGTGGTATGTGAACTTGGGTTCCCATGTGATGGGGCCGGTTCCGTCGAGAGTGAGAGTGTCTGTCGCTTTGGCCGAACGGAGCGGGCGGGTGGACACTTCTCCATTCTCCATCACTTCTGTGTGGACCATGGTAATAACAGTACCGTCTGGCCCATCGACAGTGAGGCGAAGCCATCCGACAAGATTCTGCCCGAAATCGAGGACTGTTTTGCCGGACGTGGATTGAACGATCTCTTTGGGCATGATCTCCTCGTGCCTCTTGATCGGCGGACCATCAGGAGGCGATGGTCTTCCCGCTTGAGAGAAGTTTGTGGTCTTGGTGGCTAACCATGCGCTTTCATCGAAGCCGGCCGACGACCAGCCTTCTTGCCGGAGAGATGCATTGTACATTTCTCCATTATATATTTCCGAGGTGATAATCGGGCCTGTGCTGGTTTTCCATGTTGCGTCGCTGATGACTGTTTGTTTGTTGCCGTCGTTATCGGTCGTGACGAGGAGAGCTAGGAGTCCAAGAGTATCTCCATAGAGATTGCGAGGTCGAGCACCGAAGCCAAAACGTCCCGAGAACCAGCCTTCGCCCACTGTGACGCCAATGGCATTGTCTCCGGCCTTGACAAGGTCAGTGACGTCGTAGGTGTCGAAGACGTGTCGGTAGTTATAAGCCTGGTATCCGGGTGCGAGGACATGGTCTCCAACGCGCTGTCCGTTGATTTCAGCTTCGTAAAGACCAAGTGCCGTGATGTACAGCCGAGCTGAGGCAACTTCTCCCGCGCTGAACGCCTTTCTGAACATGACAGGCTGTTTCGGCCCATCCACCTCAGTCGGTCTATCTGCTGCAATTGTTACAGCTCCCGCCCAGTCATCGGCGACCAAGATAGACGTCTCAACAGGATAAGAGTCCGACCAGTCACTCGACGGCTGGCCCTCCTTCCCATGAGCACGAGCACGAACGGTCGCTGATTCCGCGCTGGCCAGTGGTTTGTCTGGCCATGGTATCAGTATCGAGTCTGTAGAATTGATTTTAAAGACGTTAGGCACGCCATCCGGGCCTCGAGTGATCTCGACATCGTAGGCGGTTTGCTCCCAGTCGATAGCGTCGCCGCAGAATTTCCAGGATATACGAGGTTCTGTCTCTGCGATGCCAAATGCAGGACGGTGGTGTTCAAAGGATAGATGACAAAGGGAGATGGACATGGACATGGTCGCGGAGGGGAGTGTAGTCCTGCAGGCAAGGAAATCAATTGTTTCTCGTAACGACGAGCAGCTTCAAACGCTGCAGCGAGAGGAAGATCTTGCAAATGTTATTTATACATTAGTGTATGTCCGTGATACGAGAGCAAGATCCTGCAAATGTCATTTATATATTTAGCGTACGTCCGTGATGCGAGAGTAAAATCCTGCAAATGTCACTTGATTATACATTTAGCGTGCGTCCGTGATACGAGTTCCGAAGGAAGGCCCCTTACTCATACGTACATCCTGCTATTGCCTAAGATGGAGTGGTGCCCAATGAACAGAGAAGCATTGATTGGCTCCTGCAAAACCGCAGATCCTAGACACTCTCGGAAGGTGCTTAGGGGAATTATTTTAATATGGGTGCTGCAATTTAATACTGTAAATCATCCGGGGGGGGGGGGCGGGTTAGACGACATGTTAGACGACGGTTCAATGAAATGAAATGAAATGATAGACCGGGTATGTATGTACATGTACATACAGCAGGTTCTACTCCGTACATATACCCTTTTACAACTAAAGGGTTGTAATGCAGTTTGTGGACGTTCGGTCAGGGTTCGATAAATCTAGACAAGGTTGGGAATCCTTCGTTTGGTATGGTGGACCTACCTTTCCCATTTCCGCCCCAAGGTTTGCAACTGTACCTAGAACTAACTATTTTCGGTGATGCTTGTTCGATTTTGATGAGTATTGAGTATTGCGATGGATGAGTATGACTATGACTGAAAAAGCGCCATTTATCAACAATATGTCGAAATGGTAATTATCTGACATAACATTCTCTCGACAACGGGATGAAAACAAAGACGGGCAGGCAGCAGCAGCGGACGAAGGACAAATTCAGCAGAGACGAAAGAAGAAGAAGAAGAAGAAGAAGTTTGGAAGAAGAAAAAAAGGAAGAAAGAGTGCGAGATACTATAATAATCTACAACTTACTGCCCATGTCGACTAGTATCTTAACATGGCTCTCTTTATCTTTGATCAACGCCTTGATGCCTCCCTCTACTAGATGCTCGAGATGTATCTTGCTTGTTATCATCTTAGCGGGCGTCAGACTCTCTACATAAGTGTCAGGAATAGATCACTCTGCAAAAAGAAAAAGAAGAAAAAGAACCACTCACCATCTGCCATATGATCAATAACAGCCTGCACGTCCCTCCTCCTATACCCCAGCACCGCCGTGTACATGGCCTCCTTGAACACCAATAGATTCGGTTGAAACGGTATCTGTTTCTCCCAAATCGCAACATTGACAACCGTCCCCTTGGCTCTGACCGCTTGGCACGCCGTAATAATACTCGCCGGGACACCAGCGCAGTCGAACACGAAATCCGGGCCGTTGCCGCCACTTAGTTTCCGACTGATGGCTACTGAGTCCGAGGATAGTGGGTCAATGATGTGGTGTGCGCCGAACTCGCGCGCGAAGTTTTGTCGTGACTTGGAGACCTCGCTCATTATGATCATCTTGGTTTTGAGTGCGCGGAGACATTGGACGATGGCTAGACCGATGGGTCCTCCGCCGAGGACCAACACCGTTGAGTCTGGTGTCAGAGGGGCGGCAGATATCGCATGCCATGCGACCGACAGAGGTTCGACAAGCGCGCCGACATCTAGCGGTATGTTATCCGGGAGCTTTAGCACAGACTTCTCAGGCACAACGACCGAGTCACTGAGCCCGCCTCCTCCACCACTTAACCCTATGAAACCGCCTTGGTAACACACATTCTCGGCGTTGTTCTTACATGCGAAACAAGTGCCGCAGGATATTGTAGGTTGAACAACAACGCGCTGGCCAACGGAGAAGGTCACGCCCTTTCCGACTTCAGTTATGATCCCGGAGAACTCGTGGCCGAGGGTTATGGGGATCGTGTCTTGTGTCAAGGGATGAGGGGTTACGGGAGCAAAGGTCGGTCCGCCGAGGTATTCATGGAGGTCTGTCCCGCAGATTCCGACAAAGGCGGGGGCAATCTTGATGGAGGGTCAGCGTTGATCATACATCGTGGTTTGTAAATCCCTTTTCCGAGTAAAAGTACACGGACTGGTGTTCAGGCCTGGATGGAACAAGAATAAATGATAGTAGGATGAAGAACCAAACATACTCTGACTTGTCCCTCGCCACACGCGTCCTCGTCCACACTCTCAATTCTGATATCTTTCTCCCCATAGTACCTTGCGGCGCGCATGTTGTAGTCGACCAAGTACCGAATGTGTTACCACCGTCTCTTTCTATAACGCTGTTCACAAAAGCCGATTCGATAGCAGACATCACATGCAGGAGTGAGTGTAGGTCCAACTCCAACACTTTATACAGACAAACGAGGTTGAGGAATGAGGAGATCTAGAAGACCTTGTTGAGCCGGACGGCGGTACCACCTACGAAATCGTTACCGTTAGTCTTGAGCGCGATCCTGACGCCCGCACCGCGCGCCTAGGGAAAAGGTTTGCCTGCACGCATGCTGGCGTCGGTTAATGATCGTGGAATGGAGGGCTGTCCGTTTGGCCGGTGGGGCGCGGTGTGAGAGTGAGGGACAATGGGGAAAGGCGTTGTGTCAAGCTTTGCGGGGGGTGGGGTTATGATTGATTAGTGAATGTGGGCCAATCGGGGTGGAGATTGTTCGGGATACTATTTTGGGAATAGAAGTGTAGATATTCTGTCGAACCGCCGATGAGTACTGCTGTATTGCAATTCATATGCTTGACATGATGATAGAATATGACCTTTGATAGATGGGAAGAAACAGAAAGGGTATCGCCTAGAAAGTAAGTAAGCTGATGATACGAAATTTGCAGCACTCTACACCACTCTTCAATATCTGGGCGCATAGGTGTTTCCAGCCGCCAGCGAGATGTTTTGTCCTCCTACGATCATACTCTGGTTTGCCGTATCACTGAGCTGCTGCATCTTCGATGCCACCCCTTGCTCCTGCTGAGCTAGTTTCGCCCCGGCATCGGAAGTCGCTGCGCCTCCGCTCGAGCGGCTCGAATTGCTGTCGCGGTCTCTTGGCAGACCCGAGGGATGGCCGCCGTACGGATAGCAGTGGATCTGGCCGTAAGCACAGTCATCTCAGTCTTGTCTCGTTTCTGGAGGTCGGGCTGGTTGAGCTCATTTGGCGTGTACGAGTCGCCGCAGAGAGTTAGCAATACCTTGTCAAGCGAATCGGGCTCACTACACATCTCCAAGAACAAATATTTATACCATCCGGCACGGTTGAGAGCTGGCATGTAAGACGGATATGTCAGACTTGCAGGCGCAGGCTCGTTTGGAAGCCTGTAGTCTTCAGGGCTAAGTTGAGGGTTGAAATCTGTTGATGGAGTCAAAGACTGGCGACAAGGAACCATCATATGTGGAATGCTCTCGAGACACCAAAGTCTGGCAAATGCACTATACGAGTCATATGCAAAGATTTCTAGATCATGTAAGTGTCAATCCTATCAAACAAAAAAAAGAGCAACCTACCGGCAACCTCGTCATCTAACTCCTGTAATTTCCAGCCTTCCAAAAGTTTGGTAGCCTCAAGCATACCCGTGTTTCGAGGCTCAAACCTCCGATCCATGGCATCGAACAATAGATCAGCAACCATGTAGAACTCTCGCGTTGGTAGCTCTGTCGCAAGATCTGCTATACTCCAAGGATCAGCCAACGGCATCCCTACCATACTGACTGCCCGACGAGGAATTGCAAATACTGGAGATGGATGTCGTGGTGCGCCTGGGGGTTGATAAGCTTGGTATGCCTGTGCTGGTGACTTTGAGGCGGGTCGCTGGGAAGCCGGATTTCCCAGGTCGCCGGGCAATTCAGCCACGAAGTGAGTTGACGGAGTTGATATGCCAATTTCTGAAGTGGGCACAGTAGGTGTCTGCTGAAGCTGTTGATGCAGGTTTTGGGCAGGGACACTTGGTGAAGCTGGCGGCTGAGTTAAAGGTGATTTGGAAGATGGAGGGCTGGTCGGAGGTGGTACTTGGTTTGGCGCTGGGCCATGAGAACCAGAAGGGGATACGGGTGCCCACTGTGGCGATTGCTGTTGGTTTTGTTGTTGATGCTGAGGGTGTTGCTGGTGTGCCGAAGGAGGCTGTTGCAGAGGCTGGGCTTGGCTGTGATGCATAGGAAGTGGAGATGGTGCAGTGTGTGGCTGTGGAGGAGGGGTTGGTGTGAAAGTTTGGGCGTGCTGTGGGACAGGAGAAGGGGTATTTGGCGTGTTGGGGATCGCATTTCCAAAGTTCGGGCCTGGGGCCGGGGTCCACTGTGGTGGTTGTGTTTGCTGTTGCTGGCTTGGCTGGGGTGGGTAATTTGAAGTTGAGACTGACTGATGAGGAGACGGCGAAACTCCGACGACCCCGGTGGTCTGTTGTTCAGAAAAGTGGCTAGGCTGCCCTGGCTGTTGTCCCTGTTGTACTTGCCCTTGTTGCTGAGCCGTACTGAACTGCCCTGGCTGCTGACCTGGATTGAATTGTCCTGGTTGTTGGCCTTGATTTAAATGACCACCCACTGGTTGTCCTTGCGGAAAGTGTCCAGGGCCATGTTGTGCTTGTTGTCCCTGTTGTTGTACCCCCGCATTCGGGCCTTGAGCAAACTGACCCTGATTATGTACCAGAGCGTTTGGCTGCTGCTGCTGCTGCGGAGGCGGCGCTGAGGAGGTTGGTGACTGGGGCGTATGTTGCTGCTGAGGGAAATAGTTGCTCTGTCCCGAGTGTGCTGAAGCCGGCGTGGCATAGTTGGATTGTGGAAAGGGGCTCGGCTGTTGTGTCGGTGGGTATTGCTGCTGCCATTGTTGCTGCTGGGGTTGAGGACTGGGCTGTTGACCCTGAGATTGATATTGCTGTTGGTGGTAGTTTTGGTAGCTTCCAGCCAGATTTGGGGGAGTCGCCAGTGCAGGCTGCTTTCCGCCGAGTTTGGCGCTAATTTGCTTGCTGAATTTATTGAACATGGGCTTGCCTGAAATGACGGCTTGATTCTTGTACTGGTTGAACATTTGCCCAAGTCCCGGATTCTTATGTGGATGCTGAGGCGCACCATAACTCGGCGCGAGGCCTTGGGCCTGCTGCTGGTAGTACTGTTGTTGCGGATTTTGTCCCGGTGGTTGCGGTTGCGGTTGCGGTTGCGGTTGCGGTTGCGGTTGCAATTGCGGCGCGATGTTCGGGTTGCCCTCGGTAGCAGTGGGCGGTACGTACGCTCCAGGCGGGGGGGCCGAGGGGAAATTTGACATGTTGTAACGTTATTTCGGTGTTTGGGTAGAACTAGACAGGACGCAAGTCTTGGACGCCCTGCGAGTTCTGGTGGTTTGTCCAGTCTGTCTTTGATCAGCCGCACGGATACGAGACTTGGCGTGGATCACGGCATTGTGGCTCATGAGTTGAATGAAGCCTTCCGCATGTTGCTAACGTCCCTCGTACCGGTTCTCTCGACATGTTACCGAGGTTGCGTGGTACTGTCGAATGCTGACTAGGTGCTCTGTTTTGAAGAGTTGATTGACCTGATCAGGTCTATAGCACCGTTTAGTAGGTGCCAATGGGCTCTATTTGCTGGTAATGGTTTCGTCGAGGAGAGGAGGCACGTCAACCGCCTTTTATCAAGTAAGGAAGCGGGGACATCCAAAGACGAGAAAGGTTACCGAAGTCAGCGAGATGCGTGTTGAGGCCTGAACCCGAGATGTTAGTGTTTTGGGTTTGAGTATTAGAGTCTGTATATGTGTGTGTGTGTGTATGTTGAGGATATCTCGGTAGCGCCGAATTAGGCCGTTGGGGTCCTTATCGATAAGCCGCCTTGTTCACACTCTGGCGCCAATAAAAGGAGAACTGTGCTTGTCGATCATGGCAATAGGTGGTATTTGCTTTCTCGAGCTACTGTATGTGTGTATGTATGTATGTTTACAAGTACAAGTACAAGTCTTAACATGTGATACAAGTGTATTAGGGGCCTCGTCGGCAATTACAAGAGATGTTACTACCTACAATGCAATGTGCATGTACATAATACTGGATGAGTAGACATTGATAACGCTTGATTCTCCAAGTTGCATGTTTGACGTGCATTTCGGTGTTCCGCACCGAATGCTACATACGTTATCTCGTCGGGGTTGGTCTGCTGACGTAGCCCATCAAAACCGGTTGGTATTTGTCCCGTGTTGCCCGAGGCTGCGTTAGAGCGTATTAGGTCTTTGAATTGCACAGCGCTTGGTGTTGCTATTAATTAACCTATGTAACCTTTGTGCAAGTGTACCTCGTACAAAGAAAGGTACTAGTACGCGGCCTCCAGCTAGCCGTGTATCGTTGAGTCTGGCCATTGCTATGGAAAGAGGTGGACTTTGCCTGGGGAGTTCTCTCGGCACAAGGTTGAGCCCAAGTTGATTGACGGACATGTGTCGATCATGTGATGTCACCGCGGTGCACGTATCAATTGTTGTTTCGACAACAGTTGTCAAGACCACATCTCGAGCATGGGGCGCCGTTTCGCCCCACAACGGCGGCGCTTGGGCAAGGGAACGATGGTTATATTCAGGGGTGGTTCCCGAGACCAATTTCCACGATTGTTATTGCTCGCTTGCTCAGGTTTGAATACATACATACATAATCTACAAATGACACAGAGAAGCATGGACGCGGCTTTGTTGATCGTGTCGTTCGTACACCGTGACACAAAGAAACCAAAAAAATAATAATCCGTCGGTCATGTCCGTACGTACACATACAAAGTAGATAGATTTGTCGATAATTAATATCTCAATGCCCCAGGTGGAATTTGATGGAAAGGAAGTGAAGGACGCTGGGCGCTTAGACGCGCTAGCCTACCTCGGATTAGCCACATGCAGGCACGTCCGCCGCCAACTTTCTGGCAATCGCAACCTTGAGCCTTGCTTGCGGGACGGCGGACGCGTACTAGTTGCAAGTTTACACCCAATATATATCCATACCCCAACCTCCCTCTCCCTCTCCCTCTCCCTCTCCCTTCCTCCCCCCCCCCCCCAATCCTTCTCCACCCACACATCTCCCCCGCCGATATTGCTCACCACGCGCATACATATACTCGCCGCATCTTAGTTGGGGCCTTGATAACATCTCTTACTCGACACATCGACTAATCACCACCACATTAACCACGCGACATCTTTCATCATGCGGACGACGGGCATTTTGGTTGCCCTGTCCTTGTTTGCGACATCATCCTTCGCACAAGGTCCACCAGATGGCATTGCACCGGACGAGCCGTCACCAGAAGGCTGCAAGGAAACGGTATCGGGCAACTTCACGCTTGGTACCTTGGTGATATCGTCCAAGCACAGGCGGTCGCCCGAGATTGCTGCCACGGTGACTGCAGAAGAGGTGTGTAGATATCATGGTTGTAAAAGCCTGTGTGTGGACCGACGCGCTGACAACAACAACTATAGACTACAGCAGGTGCTCTCCAATGTTCGCTAAAGGACGGTATATTGAAAGATTCATACCTTCGAACCGGATCCATTGTCGCAAACTACCAATTCCAATTCGATGGCCCACCCCAAGCGGGCGCACTCTATACAGGTGGCTGGTCGGTCTGCAAGAACAACTCCTTGGCCATTGGCGACAGTACCACATTCTACCATTGCCTGAGTGGCGGTTTCGCCAACCTATACAGCGAAAACATCGGCGCGCAATGCCAGTCCATCAATATTGTGATTTCACTTCTCAATCAGCCATCTTCTACCAGCTCATCAGTCGTGGCCCCCAGTACTATAGTCAGCAGTGACTTTGCGTCTGCCACGAACACTTTGTCCAGCAATGGTACATTGAGCACCAACCTTCCATCCATCGCTACCTCCGTCTCAGCCAGTGCCACTTCCTCACCGTCCTCTCCGATTGCCCCTCCCGCAGACGGAGCGTCAGCAACAGGATCTACCGGAGGCGCTATTCCCACGCGTGTCCCAAGACGAGAGACCTTTGGAGCCGTCATCGGTATCCTGGGTGCCGCGCTGATACTTTGAGGTTACTGTTTGGATTTGACACCCAAAACGTTTACTCTGCACCACGGCCCGCGTTCACTCTAAGACCTCGGTGCGAAACGACTTACCCCATCACTCTATACGATATTTGAGGACAAGACGTAATGAACGACGAGCATACCGCTACACCCAGTAAGATGAGGAGGATAGATGATGGTTGGAGTTTACTTCAGATGATTGTTTCGAGCAACACGCATTCGATACCCAGCCTTGACCTATGAGTCTATTGGCCTTTGAGTTTGATTGGCATTGGGATTGCGAAAGCGTTGAAAGATAGACAGCGTCCGATAATGATAATTTGCTTAATGTTCGCATTTTGGTCCTGGTTTTTGCTTTTCCTTTTTGCTCCTTTTCTTTTCGCTCCACTTGCTGGTCTTTTTTTAGGTATACCCCATATCACCACATCCGAAAAAACCAACAGGACTGAATGGAGATGAATAAAGATGAATGGAGATGAATGGAGATCAAGGTTGAGTAGATGCTGGAATGAATGTAACAGGACAAGGTCGAGATGGATGTGCATGAGTGTAATAGGACAAGGTCGAGATGGTGTTGAGCTTTGTCAGCCAATCAGGTGAGCTGGAGCCCGTTGGGTCCATGCTCTTTACGGCCAAACCCCAGATCCCGTCTCGAGGTCTCGACCCTCCCACATGTTCCTTTCACTCCACTTCAAATCCAGTCCTTGGTCCCCGGTCCTCACACGTGGCCGCTGGCCCTGTATCCGATCTCACTATCCCTTGTGTCAGGTCGCGATCAGATCATGCGTCTCCACCATCTACAATACAGAGTAGACCTGATGTTTCCACCTCGTCGATTCCGAATTCCAATCGCCATGTGCATCTTGCATACACGCAGCCGCCTCAGAGCCAAAACTTTAAACAACAATTTAGTCCACGAGATGAGCCCTCGACCACTGAAACACCCTTTGAAGGTGTGGCTCTTCTTCTTCTTCTTCTTCAGCCTTCTTCAATCTTCTTGACTTCGTCAGCAGCTCAAGCCCAACTTTATTCCATGTTCGAGCCAGACTGCTGCTCTTTGCTTTGCGGGGCCCCGGTTTCTTCTACTGACGTCGTAGTCAAGCTCACCCACATGTATAGGACATGAAATCTAATAACATGCTAGATTCCAAGACCAGATCGTTTTGGTCATGCAGATGAATCGTGTCATTCGATCCTTGTGTTTTTGGTTCGCAGGAGTTGGTGGATAGACCAAGTATCCGCCTCCGCTCCCGTGCCTAACTAGAGGTCGGCCTCCCTCCCGAGCCGCATCCAAAACAGGTTATCGGCTCATGCTTGCGCCAAAGTTAAAATCATCTCAGTTCCTTACCATAGGGCAATACCGACTGTGGCTGGACCTTTGTCTAGATAATTTTGGAAATGCTGTCCGCAACTGGTCTAGACTCATTTGTACGCGACGCCCAAGACAACTCTGTGTGTGGCACTCACCTTTAACCTTTTGTCTCTTGCTTAGCTTCTCGTTCATTTGTCTTTTGTTTCATAGGTTATTCAGCCTCTGATCGCCGATCTACTCACTGGCTTCCGATGGCCAGATCACATCCGACTCAATCTTTCTCAAGGGGCATGTCCATCTTCCCAGACCCTGTTCCTGAAAGCTGCATGTCAAGTCTCCATGCTCTGGCATTTCGGCCCTTTACCTCTTCTTGGACACAACATACCAGCCATAGGACAACAAATCCAGACTCGTGAAAACAGATACCTTGAAGCTAATCAACTAGAACGGGGCAACACCGGTCCTTTTCTGTCTGATCTAGAAACAATCAGGTGCGATTTTATATCCAAAGGGCTCGCTCTCCCCATCATCGAAGCAGACAACACAAGATCATCACTACTACCTTTTGCTCCGTGTGGCCTACCATCGACATCAAAGCTATGGCCGAACAAAGGGGATCCGTGGACCTGAGAGATTTGAATCAAAACACTGCTGGCCGTGACATGATGATCGCTTTGACGATATTCATAATCTTCGACTTCATCTTCATTTCTATCCGGTTCCACACGCGCAGAATAAAACACAAGAGTCTGGAGCTCAACGACTATACTATTCTTGGGGGATTTGTAAGTACTGCGCTCATCTTTGCATTCCTTGTGGGTTGCGTGAAAACTGGCCATGTGCCTCTCCGCTCATTCTACATCTGAGCTGAACATATTAGATATTGCTCACTGCCATATATGCTCTCGAAATCGTGGAGATTGTCTATGGGGGTCAAGGTCTTCCCACGACCCTGATCGTTGAAACCTTGGTGCCTGGCAGATACGTTGTCTTGATGAAGTGTATCTTCGCCGCGCACATCTTGTGTAATATCAGTGCCATGCTTATCAAGGTACGTGAACGAGCCCATCCATTTTCTGATATTAATTCTAAACTTGACGCAAGATATCGATTCTCCACCTCTATTTGTCTCTCTTTTACTCCATTCCATCCTTCGTTCGGATGGTATATTTCACCATGTTCCTGACCGTTCTATTACACACGGCCATCATAGTCGAGGTCTTCGCAATCTGCAGCCCACTCGAGTCCTTTTGGGATCGCGGGCTGACAATGGAGGGGCATTGTGCAGGTGGGACTGTACATGGTGATCACATGTCGAGGGTTGTTCCCGTACTTTTGATCTTGATACTGGATGTCATGATCTTCATGTAAGCATTCAAACGACGATAACTGGTCAGGCACTTACACTCTCTTCAGCATCCCTGTCCCCATTCTTTGGACTCTGAATATGTCTCTATCAAAGAAGCTAGCTACTACCTCCGTGTTCGGTCTTTCACTAGGGTAGGTCGGCCGTCTTCCCCTACCTAACAACGAAACTGACATGTGTCTTCTAAAGTATTGTTATAACATCTGCTATCCGTCTGACATTCATCTTCGACAACGGCACACTTTCCAGCACGAAGTTCGGTATCCTTGAGGCTGTAGAGCCTATGGTCGGAGTCATGGTCGGTTGCGCTCCCATGATCCAACCGGCAGTCGAGCATCTCTCTCGCGGCCGCATTACACTTTGGGGTCCTTCGCGCAGCAGACACGCAAGTGAAGCCAGCAACACCATCGTTACTACGGCCAACTCCGATCTCAGTATGGACCCCAACCCCGCCTGGCCCCAAAAGAGTCACATCAATGCTGGCAAGGATGGCGTCACTACGCATGTGGTTACTACGCATGTGGTTGAGATCGAACCTGATTCTGAATACGAAAACTACGTCCATGTCGAAATGGAGCAGACTACAGGGAGAAGAACAGAGGAGTTGATGCGCGGCGACTTGCCTGCAAATTATATACACGGCGACGAGTTGAGTCTAGCAGAGGAAGGCCGGTACGAGCTCTACGGATAGGCGCCTGCCAGAAGATGGGCGACTATCGAACCGAGTAACTGTCGTGGGCGAGGCCGACGACGTGAAAAGACTGGTAGGAACACTTACGACCTTATGTACGAGATACCATCACACACCAGCCCAGCATGAGCGAGCATCTATCATGAATGCAAGTTTTATCAACTCGGCGCCAGGCCAGACTAAACAATAATCACCAAGCCTCAAAACACGCATACATACAGTACATACATTACATGGATGGGAGAAGAAGCAGAAACTGAAGGGAAAAAAAACATCACACGATTTTATTAACAATACAATAAAACCCACCGACCAAAGACAATAATATGCATGCGGGTCCTTTATTATGCCATTTTTAACATGATTAACAATAACTCGATACGTACACAGTACCTATGCGTTCCATAATATGAAATGATTATATATAAATATAAATATAATAGCCCCGAGAACCCCCCGCGAAGACAATGGAATGCAATGGAAAGCAATGCAATGCAATGCGATGGAATGGAATGGAATGGAATGGAATGGAATGGGCGGCCAGTCGGCCCCTTGGCAATATAAATTATAAATCTTATTATCCGGCGTTTGAAATAATAAGCCTAATACTTGCTTTGTATATAGATCTAAACACCACTCACTTATTCACTCATTCACTCATCCATCCACCCATCCACGTCAAGCCCGTGTTTGAGGCAAACAAACGTGTACAGTAAGTAGTAGTACATGTGTACATGTATACATATATAACTATTATATATATATATATATATATATATATAGTCGAATGGAATGAATACCTTCTCTTAGCTTCTTTGGATTTCCCTCTACTCTCTACGTGTAACAGTCAGTACATATTACATGTAGTTTTTTTTTTCTTCTTTTTCTTTTTCTTTTTCTTTTCTCCTTTTTAGTTTATCCTTTTTTTTGGGGGGGCGCCCCACGGTGAATGAATGGATGGATGGATGGATGGATGGATGGATGGATGAATGATCAATTGG
>MU005787.1:412587-426655 GCA_010093715.1 Pleomassaria siparia CBS 279.74
CTTTTGAGATATGTAATTAATGTAATTACATAGCAAGGGAGGGAGGGAGGGAGAGAGGGAGGGGAAATATGTAAATGTATGTATGTGCATAGATACATTCGGACGAACGGACGGAATGAATGAATGAATGAATGTGCATGTGAAGGAAGGAAGGCACAAAGGAAGGCACAAAGGAAGGAAGGAAGGATTGCTGCCAGATGGACATGTGTAAATGGGAATGCATGCATGCATGGCCACCCACCACCCTGAATACATAGATGAACTAATTAACAACTAATTAGGATCAATAGGGGGTTTTGACGTGGTGATACATTTATACATACAGTAGATGAGTTAATTTCTTCAGGAAAAAAAACCAAACCAAACCAAACCAAGCTAGCTAGCTTTGCGTGCGAAAGAAGAAGAAGAAGAAGAAGAAGAAGAAAAATAACCCCCCCCCCTGTGGCACGATTTATATAGATATGAGATTGGTTGGAAATATATACGTCAAGTTGATTTATTCGCGAAACGCTAATTACAAAAAAAAAGATGAGACGAGGATCTGAGTTCCTTGGAGTCAGTCGCAAGCAATTTATTTACATATGAGATAGATAGATGGCTAGGGTTTGCCCCCACCCACACTCATAGATAGAGATAGCTCATAGCACGCCCCTCTTGACGAACTGCAACGGGATATCGACCGTCTTTGCCCTCAGATACTCACAGCAGTTCTTGCCCAATGTATCATAAGTACTGCAGGCATCGTAGCCGCGATCCAGATGATCGTGCAGCAAAAAGTGCACCGCGCGAATCCCTGGCATCTCGAAGCGATCGATGGGCTTACCCTTGTACTCGTCGGGGCCGAGCAACTCCTTGATCTTGTCGACGGTAAGGAGAGAGCGCAACCATTCAAACTCGTCGTCGTTGCGCACGAAGAAGCCGACGTTGCAGTCTGAGCATTTGTCTCCCGAGCGGCCGAGCACAATGGACCCGAGGGGAAGCCGGGCAGTGGGGCCGAAGAGAGTGAGGTCGATGGGATTTGACGTCTCGTACGAGGGTTGTTGGCGGTCGTAGGTGCGGAATTCGGGGGCGAGGGGTATGTCGACGACTTTCTTGCCCTCTTTGTGGCCTTCGGCCTCGGGGCCGTCCCAGAGGAGGTGTACACGCTGTTGTAGCGCTGTCTGTGGGAGGAGAGAAGGGTGATATTCGTAATATGGTTTGCCTTCTGCCTGCCGCATGTCGTTACCCAGTGATGCTCCGGGACACGATTGAAGGAAGGTGACCATGCTGATGCGGAAAAAACCATCTGGGTTGCGCATGTTGAGTAGTTCACGGTCTTTTGATTGAGCAAAGATGCGGAAGTCGACTGTAGCGACGTCTTGATTGCGCGCGTCGATGACGGAACTTCCGTTCTGCATAAACTTGAGGGTTGTGAATTTCTTGAGAATCTCTTCGCCGAGCTCGTACCTGACTTGCTCTTCCGTCCACCGGCATTTCTCTTCAATGTGCAGACCGCAGAGGTAGACGTGGTATTCTGCTTGCCAACCTGCAAAACCCGTGAGGCCGACCTTGGTGGTTGGTGGTGGAGGGAGACCCTTGACGCCGGAGACTTTGACGCGGTCTTCACCAACCTGCTCGAATTTGATGCCTTCGATTTGTGCCGTGACGTCGCAGTTGTAGTACTGAGGGCCTTGAATCTCATAGAGGAGTTGTGATGTGACGGAGTTAACTGTCATGACACCTCCTGAGTTCTTCTCCTTATACATGACACCTTCGCCCTTGTGGTCGATGGCGCAGATAGGGAAACCGAGATTGATGTGCTTATTGGCGTTGAGGATGCTACGGAAGTCGGAGGAGTAGCCGCCGGAAACGTAGGCAGCGCATTCGAGGAGATGACCTAGGAATGAAGGGTTAGTGTTGAATTTCGATGAGGTTGGCAAGGAGAAGATACCGATGATGAGAGAGCCGGCGAGCTCATCAAATTGGTCGTTAGTCCACTCGTGCCACCACCTGCAAATGTTAGCTGGACTCATGGAGTAGATTCTAAAAATACTCACGCAGCGGCTCCGATGATGGGAGAAGCGTCTGACACACGACCGCAGATGACAATATCAGCCCCCTCAGTCAATGCTTTCGCGATGCCGAGACCACCAAGATAACACTGTGCAACCACGGGTTCCAGTCCCCACTCATCTACTGATCGATTGTGCATTAGACTTCGAAAGCCCTCACCCTTGTTCAGCATGCTCTTCACTGCGCCAGTAACATCATCACCCTCGACCCACGCGACCTTGAGGTTATAACCGGCCTCCTTGACTCTCTTATCCACCAACTGGGCCAGGATCTCGGTATCAGAAGCACCAGCGTTCACAGCTAGCTTTGTTCCGTTCTTTGCGAGGTCGGCAATGGCGGGTGTGAAGCAGTCCATGAAGTTCTCGGCAAACATGGCGACCTTGAGCTTCTCGTCTAATGACTGAGCTCTCAGCATCTGGTCCTTATTTTTGATCGCCTTGGGGCCGTGCATTGTCATTGTCATCTCAGAGAGCCAGTCTCCGACGATGACATCTATTTCCTCATCTTTCGCGAGGGATCCAATCGCACGGACGCGGTCTGAGAAGCCACCCGATGCGCCAGCGACACGGACGGGACGACGAGCGGAGGGAGACATGATAATGAAGCTTTAGAATAGGGTATAAAGTACAGGGTATAGAGAAGTGCTAGCAATCGACTGAGGTAAGAGGAGATGACTTGCTAAACCAGCCCTGCTTCGACGCGGACGCCTTGGGAACATATACACGTCCATGGCGGAATCTGTGCCGATTAATTAAGATCCAGAACGCGTGTAGGCGTTGGCGGTTGTCCATACCCGTAGGCATGTCGGAAGAGCTTCATCCATACTACTCTCGGAACCACGCTGGGCTTGCCGAGCATCCCCGCAAAGAGCACGAGGGGTACTTCACGTGATCCCCGCACTTTCGCCCAGCTCCAAGTCGCGGAGTGTCGGTTCCGAAGGTGGCTATTAATATTATTATCATGTCGGAGAGTGAGCTGCAGACGTAGATCCGGATGCTCAAATCCGTGAAATTGCTGTTCCCTCCGCTCTGCACCTGGACCTTTCAACACTACGTGCTCTCGAATCTATGCCTCAAATCTCGCTTCCAAGATCGTCAAAGGCGTCTTCTGGAGCTTCCAGCGCCTCATTTGATGACTTCAATAACGCTACCAACTGTTCGACCACTTTTCTCTGTGTGATCCACTTCCGTACTCGATTCTCTTCTACATATATCATTTCATCGCTCCAGAAGAGAGGGTTGGCATTCATATCGGGCATTCGTTCTGTAGATAAGATAGCCACGGTGGTTGCCCTTAGCACAGGGCTATATAGATTCTCCTTCCAGGTTGCAAATAACTCATTCATGCTTTCGAGTTCTTCGGCCATAGTCGCTCTATCGTTGGCTAACTGTTTCAGATGTGTAAGCTCTTCCGCTGTTAGGGACGCTTCTCTTCGGAGCATTTTGAGCATCACCATTGCCTTTTCTTCTGTGCGTTCGAGAAGGTCCCAAGGATGGCCTGCCTTGTCATATCGAATCTTGCCGAAGAGTGGACGCAGCAAGCCTAGAGCCCATCTCGTTCGTCTGTCTTCCTTGTCGTCCTGATTGAGTGCAGCACGGAGTCTCTGGCGACGTACAGCACGTAGGCAGTCTTCTTGGAGGGTGAAGGTAAACTCGCAGTCTTTCTTCTGTTTCATCAATGTTAGTGCTCGAACGGTGTGTGATGACTCGCATCAGGCCAAAGTTGTCCTCACATCTTCGAGCATCTTCCTCATCTTTGCTTCTGACTTCAACAAAGCTAGAAGAGCGTCTCTCCAAAGAAGACGAATTCGTACGCCTGACTCGGAGTTGAGAGCGAGATACAATCCTTCCTTCTGAATGGGGAGCTCCACATCCAATACGGCGTTGTCCAGTTTGATGCACCACTGCAGAGTTCCGAATTCGTGGAATGCCGAGATTGGGTTCAAATCCCCAAGAATGCCTTGTTTCAGTTGGGCGTCGTGCCTGCTGAGCTCCTCAAGCTTCTGAAACCAACCATCTTCATTGTTGAAAGTTGCATAACGACTACTCCATTTCACACCAGCCTGTTTCGGGTCTCTGGGGCGCGTCCCGTTGTCATCTATGACGCACAAAAAGCGCGCGCGAAGCAGGTATAATTGCTGGTAATCCTCATCAGATAAATTCCTGGAATCTGTCCGCTGAGGCCCAATGTATCCGATCAGCTCCGTCCGCTGCAAGTGTTGGTATAAAACCGGACCGTCGATAGCATCCCGAAAGCCGCGACACACGCGTCTCCAGTCCAGGAGGTAGTGGATTGGTATGTGGTCGAGAATATGAAGGAGGATTTCGGCTGGAAGATGCGGGAGGTGGGGTGGTGTCGGTGTCGATTGCGATCCTCGCATTTGACTCGAGTCAATTGCGTTAATCAGGGTAGCGACATCATCGGAATCGAAGCCGAGAGGAACGTGGCGGGCGAGGTAGGAGGGTAGAGGCGCATTGTTGTCGTCGTTGTCGGTAGTACGGCATCTGTCCATGGTGCATGGTATCTGGACCAGGAGGGGCATGTTTGTCGAATGCATACCAGTCACGTGGCAGCGGGGGGCTATTGCACGTGATCATGTGTTCACGTGTCTGGTTGGTGACTAAGCCAGCCCTCAATACATGTGTATTGTATTACCTATCAGGGTCGAAACTTTGGCCGCTCCGAACCTTGCCTTGTGGAATCATTGAATCAAAAGCCATATTCTACAAAGTATTGAATCTACAATAATCGTCCCATTCCATCTTAACATGCGCTCGATTTGTACGCCGTGTGTAATTACCACGGCTAAGACTTGATGGCATTTTCTTCCAACCCTGGGCGTCAGAATCGGTTGAATCTCGTTCCCTGGATACATGGAAAAGCTTGACAATTATAGACTTGATTGTTGAGCCGACGTGATAAACGTGAAGCATCATTGGTAAGTCCTCAACTGGCCCCCTGTTCCTCCCATGGTGAAGGACATTTTCCAATAAACCCTTGTACAAATGTTGATATTGCTGCCTCGGCACATGTTCAAGTGTGCATAAATTCATGTCTCGTTGATAACTTCCCTTCCCACATCTCACTTGCTATCTGCCTCTCATTGGGGCTGCTTGCTTCTCTTTTGTCACTCTTTCTTGCCCATCTCACCAGGGCAATCTTTTTTACCTCATCTCATCAGGGCAGTCCTTTCCTGCCCATCTCATCAAGGTAGCCTTTCCTGCTCATCTCACCCCGAAGATTTGTACTTAAACCCCTCGACATCCTCAGTACCCTCACCATCTTCGCTACACTCACCACCCTCAGTACCCTCCCTCATCAGTACCCTCACCACACCACCAACATGTCTGACCAAGCCCTTTCGCACGAGGTCTTGTAAGAAAGCTTCATAGTTTTGAACTGAACTCGACTAAAGTTTTCTAGGGACCTTGTTCATCAGGCCAGGCACTGTGAGTAGCTATGCGCCTGCATCCAACAAAGTATGTTTGACGCTGATTGGCCTTCTAGATCGCCAGTTAAAGAAGGGAGCTAACGAGACGATGAAGACCCTTAACCGGGGCATTGCTGAGGTCGTGATCCTCGCTGCGGACACGTCGCCGTTGGCTCTCTTGGTCCATCTCTCACTCTTGTGTGAGGACAAGGTGCGTGCCTAACCCGCAATTACAATTACTAAGACAGTTTGCTAATTTTGTCTTTCCTAGAACGTTCCTTACGTGGAGGTGTCATCTAAGATAGCTCTCGGCCGTGCCTGTGGTGTCGCTTGTGCTGTCACCGCCTGCAGCATCACTACCAACGAGGCCAGCGACCTCATGAGCCAGATCCGCACCCTCAAAGACAAGGTCGAGAGGCTGCAGATCTAGATATCTACTAGCCTACTCCTAGCTACTACCACTACTACTACCACACTTGCTGTCACCGCCTGCAGCATTACTACCAACGAGGCCAGCGACCTTATAAGCCAGATCCGCACCCAGCATGCTATGGGGCAAGTATTCTAGAGACCACGGTAGAGGCTTGAATCACCATCACCAAGACTTGAGCTACATCAACGACGCTCTGGAAGACGCCGGTTGGAAGTGGCGGATCAACTTTTGGAAGAAGACTTGTCGCAAAGGGCGCGCCAAGTGCGGCTTTCCTGAGGGTTACGACTGATGCTTTGTGTGGCAGAACGAATGCCATTGAAGTCGTCAGGTAAGGTGTGGGTCTCAACTTTGCTGGGATTAAGGAAGGATATGAGCCGTGCTGGTCTCTACATGTCTTCAAACGGTTTTGCTTGTCTTTGTTTAGTACAAATACGGGTACTTTGTGTGGCAGGACGAACGCCATTAAAGTCGTCAAGTAAGGTGTGGGTCTCAACTTTGCTAGGATTGGGAAGGAAGGATATGAGCAGTGCTAGCTAGTCTCTACACGTCTGTAAACGGGTTTGCTTGTCTCTATTCGGTCCAAATACAAGTAAATTGCAACGTACTCGATGCACATCAAGAGATTAAACAACGACGCAGCCCATACGAATTGAATGAACAATGTGAACGTCGAGTTAATTACATAGATTCTCACGCATATCGTACCAGGCGAACGCTCTCTATCTACAAACTCAAAACTTCAGCCTCTCTCTCTCTCTCTCTCTCTCTCTCTCCTTTTCTCTCCTTTTCTCTCCTTTTCTCTGTTGTGGCCTCGAGCTTTACCCCCTTTTCTTT
Source organism: Pleomassaria siparia CBS 279.74 (assembly GCA_010093715.1). Taxonomy (NCBI): domain Eukaryota; kingdom Fungi; phylum Ascomycota; class Dothideomycetes; order Pleosporales; family Pleomassariaceae; genus Pleomassaria; species Pleomassaria siparia. Next base: position 419,337 of record MU005787.1, read on the forward strand.
TCTTTTCTTTTCTTTCCCCTTGCTCGCGCATGCGAACCAAGGCGTCCGTCCCTAGCGCTCATCAATTTATCTATTCATCCATCCATCCATCCATCGATTGATTAATCAATCAGTCAATCAATCAATTATAGACAGTTTTGAAAATGGATAGATAGATGGATGGATGGATGGATAGGAATTGGAAAAAAGATTTCCCATCATCATCATCATCATCATCATCATCATCTGTGTGTAGTAATCAAAGAATAAAATAAATGAATTCATCTACTCAATTAGTTAGTTATATTATTATACTAAACGAAAAAGAAAAAGAAAAAGAAAAAGATTCTTTCTTTTTTTTGGATTGTTTTAGAAAGAAAGAAAAAAAGACATACAATATCTCGCTTGACAAATTGTGAAAAAGATATATTATTAATTTGACTGATTAATTAACGCATATATCTATCCAATCTCCCCACGGTTTGTAAGAAAGAAGGGTCTTATCTTTTTTTTTTAAACCCGACATGATAAAAAATAGATAGTAAATAAAAATAGTCGAGGATTAAAAACTAGTGCTACGGCTACATACATACATACATTACCTACCCGAAAATGCTACCGATATATATATATATATATATGCAAACGCTCTAACCCCAGCCCAAATTCCTTTTCTTCGACTTGTGAAAGACGGTCGTGATATTATATATTACTATATTCGCTGTAACCCTATTAGGTAGGTCTCACCCTCCCGTAGCCTTTACTCAGCATGCGGTCTACGTCCTCTCTGCTATTCCCGCTGTCAATTCCCACCCCTTCTACCCTATCCACTCTCCTTTCTGGACTGTTCTCTGCCTCTCCGGCTCTATTCCTGAGAATCTCCTTGACCTCGCCCTCCCTTCTCTCCTCCTCCTTTCTCTCGAGCTCACTGACAACCTTTCTAATCTTCTCCTCTTGATCCCTCTCTTTATTCGTCTTTCGATCCCAGCCCTGCTGTAGTTCCGCCGACGCTGCTTCTTCGAATCGCCTCTTAACTGCGGGGTCTTTCTCCAGGGTTTGGAAGACATCTTCGTCGGAGGGAAAATATACTTTTCGGAGGGACTGGGTGCCGATTTCAAAAACGAGACACGTCGCCACGATGAGGATGAGGCAGAGCCACCATGCCAACGAGTCGCCAAAGGTCTGTATGAGAGCGTGCCGGACGTAGTAGATTTTCGTATCGCGCTTGTATTGGAAGGTCAAGATGATATCCCAGAGAAACCAGCCGCCGACCGAGATGAAGATGGAAATGGCGTTCAACATGGATTTGGTGTGCGTTTCGATGAATCTAGGGGATGCCTTGTCAGTACATGCCATGCTCGGAAGGGTTGAGTCGCGATACGTACTGTATCTTGGCGGCAATCATTATTACGGCGGCCGTATACGTCAATGATCCCAGCGCATAGATGGAGTTGTCGTCAGTGAACAACGCTTGACCATACAAACCCAACATGCAGAAGTAGATGACCATGGCTTCAGCACTAGCCATGAATGTCCATCCGAGGTAGATTTTGAAGTTGAATCCGGCATTCCGTTGGCCTTTGGTATAGAGCTCAGGGACTGCGAGGAGAGTGCTGGCCGAGACGTCCTTTTCCCAAATACCCATGAAAATGACAGGGAGCGAAGTGAAGAGAGTGTTGAACATGGAGAGTGACCACGATTCGTATAGAGAGGTTCCGGTGTAGCCGACTGAGCGTTGGTAGAGGGCTTGGGTGAGATAGAACAGCTGAGTCGAGGTTTAGCATAATAAAAGTGCAAAGGGTTCAAAAAGCTCACCATCTCCTTCCAGAACGTGCCCGCGGTATATTTGCACGTGCGGATGTAGTTCCACCTTCCGTGTACAAGGAGGAGCTTCGTAAGGAACCGGAACTGCGCGATGGAATAGTCGCTCGTTCTAGCAGCCTGCAAGCCCTCCTTGCCAGTGATTCCAATGCCGACATGCGCCTCTTGGATCATAGCAATGTCGTTGGCGCCATCTCCGATAGCCAACGTGATGCTTTCTTTGACACGCTTTCTGATATTTTTGACAAGACTTGCCTTCTGGGCCGGTGAAGCGCGGCAACAAATGACCGAGTCGGCAAGGATGGCTAGATCGTAGAAGAGCAGATTCAGAGGCTCGATTTCACTGATCTGGGAGAGCGTTTGTCCATCGACGACGATGACGGAATGTGCCACCTTGCCACGATTGATGGCTAGAATAGCAGCTCCTATGCTCTGTTCAACTTCGCCAGTCTCATGATCCAGAACAGTAACCGTGGAATAGTCCTTGATGAGACGACAAGAGTGACCAATATTGATGGCGGTTTCGCGCTTGTCACCCGTGAGCATCCACATCTTGATCTTGGCTCGGCGAAGCTTGTCGATGGCCTCAGGAACGCCGCGCTGGAGTTTGTCTTCGATAGCGGTTGCACCCGCAAGTTCCAGATTCTGCTCAATCAGATCACCGGCTTCTTCGATCAATTGCGCGCGGCCTACAAGACTCGTAGTCGCATCCAGGTATCCCTTCTTCCACGTGTTGTATTCCTCCTCACCGAGGAAACGGTAGCCGTAGAGCAATGTCCGAAGACCTTCGGTGGCGAAATCGTTGATATGCTGGAAGCAGCGTTCAATAACGGTAGCTTCATCAGCGGCCACATTTTCGTCGACCATATCGTCAAGTTCTTGAATTTGTATTGAACTTCTCGTATCTGAGTAAGCAGTAGATATTCGAACCAAACCCGATGGCCTTGGAGAGTCGTAGGGTGTTGTGTTTTCATGAATGGATTGTATATCATAGTCGTTTTCACGCTCACGCAGCCATTGGTCTATCTCGGCTCTAACGGGCTGAACGGGTCGGCCACTGGTGCTCGGTGGCCCAATGCCGCCGAGACTGGCTCGATGCAACGACGGCCTGTTGAGGGTAAGACTAGCTCGAGCGGCTTGACCGAGGCTCATGCTCTTTCGACCTCCGACGCTGCTCCGTCGTTCCATTTGCTCGCTCTTACGTGCAATGGCGTATTGTGCTTCTAGGCTCTTCCTCTTGTTCGCTCGACGTTCAATCTCCACCATCTTCTTGTTGGCCAATGTCGCCAGCTTGAGTCGCTGCATTACGACGGAATCCGCGCCCTTGCAGAAGATGCATATCCGCCCATCAGGGAAGCGAACAACGATGGACATTCTCTTCCGCTTGCTGGTGAATTCGATAACATCAAGCGTCTCGTAAACTTCCATGACGGGCTCGCCATGTTTCCCAGACGGCATGAGCTTGAGAGTGATGGTTCGCACGTCGCGATTGATGACGAGGAAACCCATGTCTTGTGCAGCCTGCACAAGTGCGAGCTCATCCGGGGAAGAGGCCATGAACTCTATCTTTCCGTCTTCTTGGACTTCCGGGAGACAAGTATGACAGAGCGCCAACGAGAGGAGGAACATGCGGGCCTTCTTCGAGAAGTGAGTATGTGGTCTCCGTTGCATATAGCGAAGCATGTCGCCCGTTAACAACTCGCATTGAGATTTTGTAGGCCGTGCCGAAGACTGCCACTTGGACCCGGAGGAGGCCTCTGCTTCATTGCCCGTTGCGGCGGTTTCCACTTGTTCGAGGTTCGACATGACTGGCTCAATTGGCATAGTGACATCTTTGACCGATCGTAGGCTCTTCCTTGGAACCTGCTTGGCCTTCCTTTTTTTGTTCAATAACATCTTCTTGCGCGTCTCCTTCAGATCAGCGTCATGGAGCCATGCGACTCCTGCGATGCTCATCTTTCGAAATTTCATCGAGTTGTCAGTCAGAGTGCCCGTCTTATCTGAAAAGATGTAGCTAATCTGGCCCAGTTCCTCATTGATCGTTGAAGTCCGCGGTTCGCAGGGGGTATCTGATGCCTCGTCGTACATGTCGATGTCGGCACTGAGAAACCACATTTGAGCCACTTTGACGATTTCCAAGCTCACGTATAGAGAAAGCGGAATCATGGTGTTGAACATGATGATGAAGGATGTGAGATTGGGGAAGAATGCGACCGATGCATCGGAGAGATACCAGAGATTGTCCTCTGTGCGATGCGACCAGATCTGATAAGCGACTGTGTTGAAGATGGCGAGTGCCAAGACAAATATGACGATGACGATGACGATCCTGTTGACCACGTATTGGAGTGAGGGAGCTTTGATGCGAGGGTTCTTGTTCGAGTTCATTCGGATGCGGCACTCCTCACCCGAGTAAATGACCATTCCTACGGCGTCCGAGGTGTTCCTCAAAATACTGCCGCGGTATATGATCTCGTTGACGGTCAGGGGTGCTTGTTTGTCGTTCACGGTAACACGACCTTCGAAGCTGTAAAGGTCTTGGTTTGGGTCCTCGACGACGAATTCCGCGTAGCATGTGGAAACGTCGTCTTGCGTTTCGATGGCTTTGGAAATCGAAGCAGTTGTCTGTTTGCTCTTGAGGTTCGTTTCTCCATCCAGGGCCATGGTTTCAACGAATGCAACTCCGTTCTCTCCGCTCGTGTGCAAAAGTGCTAAATCTGCCGGGGCCACATCGTCGCGTTCCAGCTTGATGACGTCTCCGACCTGGATGTTCTGCCACTTGACGGATTCCCAGTACAGAGATGCCGATGACGCAGCCGTCGAATTGTCCTCGCCCGTGGACCTCCGCGCGTACGACGACTTGCTGGTTCGGAGGACTTTTGCCTCGTTGTTGTTCTCTGCCTTGTCGAGTCGATATCTCCGCAAATCATCATAGCCTTCCTTTGCTATGGACACACTAACGAAAAAAAGGAGCGGCACGATGGTGGTATAAGTTCCTGTTGTACTGAGCCCGGGTATCATTTGAAGTATAGAAACACAAAGGAAATAGAAATTAGCAAGTTTAGAGAATTGGGCCACCAATTGGCGGGGAAGGAAGTTCCAGGCAGAATAGCGGGTTGAACGGATCCAGTTGCTCGTGTATGGTTGATTGGTACGCTCGTCCGTCAGCGGCTCCTTGCGGGATGCATCGAGGTCAATGTGCCGCCCATCTTTGCTCGGGGGAATGTCCTTGATGCGGAGAATCGACTTTCTTGCGCGTTCACCAAAGGCGCGGGCCTTGTGCACGATTCCTGTCCTCTTCTCTTTGGTTTGTAGCCATGTACCGTAGTTTGGCAGCGCGATGGGACCTTTGCCGAGCTTCGGTTTGTCTGTCGCTAGAGGCTCCAGGGAGGCGACTTGGACATGTTCGGGCGCAACCGTGATGGCGAGATCCTCCTTGACCTTGGTGGACGATTCGTCGTCGCTCGATCCGTACCCGTCGATTCGATCCAATGGCGGCCGTGATGGACCTGCCCTGTCCTCCAGCTCTGTGCCCTCTCCATCCGCGTGGGATTGATCCTGATGTGAGACATTCCTTTTGAAGAGAGCACTACGTAGCGAGAGTCCGCGACGTCGGTTTGGGGGGAGTGGGGATATGTTTGGAGCACTCCGCGGGGAGAGTGAAGAAGAGTCCTCTCCTCCAACTTGAGTCTGTATATCCCCCTCGTCGGACCCCAGCCGCGCGCTGGAGCTCTGCCCTGGTCCACGGTGTTCAACATCGGTTGAGAAACGGACTCGAACGTCGGTTGATAGTCGTGAGGGGGCAGATGGTCTGTGTGGATCCACGGCAGAGGGTTGCGATGATGTTGCTGCTGCATCAGAAGCTACGGGTGCGGGCGTGGCGGGTACGGCGCGCGCCAGGTCGTCTTCGTCTTCGTCTTCGTCTTCGTCTTCTTCGTCTTCGTCTCCGTCGGGACGAGACGACTCGCGACGTTTGCGAATATTACCATCATCCGGGAACTCTCCTCCTCCTGACATGATTTGGCGAGCATTCGGAGTTTTCTCCCTCCTGCCTGCCGTCAGTCAGTGCGTGCGGGTGAACAGCTCTCGTTCCGACAACGTCTGTGGCGGGCTGCTAATAATAATCGAGAGGACGGGATAGCGGCTCGTCGGGCGGGGGAAAGGGCTGCTGGTGCTGCTACGCGTCCGTAGGCGATTGTTGACCAGTCTGCATCGTCCAGGCTGGTTTCGATGTTCTTCTCTGCTCAAGGACGTACGTCGAGAGGGCTATAATTACCAAGGCGGCCAAATGGGGGTGAGGAAATACACACTTACTTGGTTGCTTGTTATTAAGCGCATTTATCGAAGAAGCCGGAGCACCCGGTCACGATACCATGCGCTGCAGCCACAATGCAACCCCGATGTGCAAACCCGCTAATACGAGATAGACCCCTGCGCTGCAAGAAGGATGGTGCGTAGGTAATACGAGTAATTAATAATTACAACAAACAGCCCTACTAATTAAATTTGACGTCTGACGTATTACCGTACGGAGCGAGCCGACCGACCGACGGACGCGCCAAAAGCACTGCCACCAAACATGAAATCTGACTCGGGTCGACTTATGGCTGTTGCTGTCAAAGAACCGCTAGAAGCATCTTACATCCATCCATCCATCCATCCATCCATCCATCCATCCATCCATCGCAGCCTATTACAAAGGCAGTAATCAGCAGGTGTAAAGAGTACACACACACACACAGTAATTATGTACGATAGGATGCTCAAACGTGACAATGGTATCCAAAGTAAGAATCAATTAACCATGCCGCCGCCGCAAGCTATGCGCAGATAAATTAGACGACCTACCAAGTGTCTGCCATCCTCGTTGATATTGAGAAGAAAGAAAGAAAAAAACACGCCCGCTCGTCGCTAAAAAAAGTAAAACTTCTTCACGCCGCCCTGTTGATTGGACAAGGACCTGCCTGTGGAAAAACATTGGAAAACATCCAGGCCAGATACAAAAAAGTGACAACAAAGCCAATCAATCAATCTCTTTGGTGGTTTCACGGCCAATCTGTCCGCCCTAACATTGCTCCACAACTCCTTGGAAAGCCGCCATAATATGTAGATCAATAATACACCCCAGATAAAAGTAACCGATGCGGAGGCTGACATCAATTTGCAAAAGCATGGCAAAGCAAAAAACGAAGCAAGCAGAGCAGACGCCATCTAATAAAGCAGACCCAAGGTCCGAAAAAGTCATTGCATTGCACCGAACCAGCTCCCAGCCTACAAAGTGCCATCGGTTCAACACCACCGCACTCAAGAGCTACAAACGATACGGTCCCTAACAATATGGTATAACGAACTCACACACGTCCCCCCGACAGCTCACATGCCGTCAATAATCAATCCTCCACCTGCCACGTCTTTCTGGATTCAAAAAAAAACCTACTACCCTCTCCAAGGAACTCCAGTATAAATTGTCCGTCCAAAAGCCACTCGCTCAGTCTGATCATGTTGTTGTTATCGGGGGG
>MU005787.1:426690-460627 GCA_010093715.1 Pleomassaria siparia CBS 279.74
GCTAACGAGGTTTGGTATCCGGTCGTGTCGCTTCATTAAGTTATGGAATCCAAGAAAATATGATGATGAGCCGAAGCGCCTTGCAAATATGCGGCATAAATAAAACTTGCGCACCCAAACGATGATGACGATGATGACGATGATGATAACGATGATGATGATGATGTTGTTGTTGTTATGAGGTAGGGAATCGGGACCGTGAACCATTTCGAGCTTTTGATCTAGTTCGCGGCCACACACCAATGCCGGTGATATACCCAGGCGCTTTTTTGGCACTCTTTACTGCAGTACTTTGTGCGTCGGCACCGCCGACATTTGGCAAACTGACGCGTGTACTCTTCCCATTTGCCGCACTCAAAGTAGGCACATTGTCGGATTCCACCTTTTGAATCGTCTTTGCGGCAGAGGTTCCGCATCACCACGCTTGCCCAATACTGCATGTCCGAGGTGTGGTGTCGCACGGTAAACTTTTCCACCAGGGGGAAAATGTTGAAATCGTCCGGGAGCTCGTACTCCTCCAGATCGTCCTCGTCCTCTTCCTTTTTAACTGCAGGGCTAGTGACGTCTCCATCCAACAGCTGTAGATCCGAGCCAATCTTGAGCCTGGGCACAAGATGTGATCTTTGAAAGTACGTCCGCAGATTGCAATACTTTGACACATAGGCCAATAATTGAAGCGACATGAGAACATCTTCGTCTCGTGGCATGGCAGCGAGCACTCCGGCGGTGGCATTACGGTCCTGCGAGTATCGAGGGTACCAGGGTGGGGGAGGATTGGCGTTTACATTAATGACTGGCTGGACAGGAGAGAAACCGCCAATGGGTCCGGTAGTCTGTGTATTAGCGGGGTTGATTAGGCTTCCGTCCAGGGCAGGTCGGTGTGTTATGTTAAACGTCTCGTGGCTCTCATCAGTGCCCTCGGATGGGGCTGCGATGGGGACTGGGGTGGCTCCGCCTTCAAGCATCTCTGCATTATCGACAATGTCGGCCATGTTGATCTCGTTCTGAATACCGACAATCGGTTCATTCACAGCCGGTCCTGCGGCTGTGGCAGCTTCCACCGACAAGTCTTCATGTTGTGCATCCAGATCCGATTCTCCAGACATGGAAAGCTGGTGGCGGATCGAAGGGCGGCGACGCGACCGGGCAAGGCCCGACCTTGGGCTGGTCTGGCGGGCTACGGGAGCACTAGGGGTGGTTGGAGATTCTGGTTGCGAGGTGATCTCTCCCTGCAATGCGGGAAGCATCGAGGGTAGTCGATCCACATCTCGCACCGGCCTCAGAGCAAATGTGTCCGTGGTGTCCATGACGGGCAGCGAGGTGACCAGGGACTGTCCAATGGTTCGAGAGTTGCTGCCGATGGCACCGAATAGCTGAGCCCTGCCTTCGTGACTACGGTGGTGATGATGGTGTGGGGGTCTGCCACGTGTAAAAGTAGTGCGTTCAGGCGGTGAGCTCATGGCAAAAGCGGGGGTGGGCGTCACGTCCCCTGTGTTGGCATCCAAAGGTGCTTGGACGAAAGCTTGGGGGATTTCGATGGGAGGAGGCACTGCACGTCGAATCCGTTCGGCTCGGTGAGAGCTGGATACTTCGCCTGACCGAGACGAATGGTGCCTGCCAGAGGTGCCCACGCGGGCGTTCCTTCGCAATTCAGCCTCGGCCCGGTCTCTGCACTTGTCGACGACCTTTATGTAGTTGTCGAGGATGGTCGCAATGACGGGGACCATGTCAGCTTCCACGACTCGCGTCCGGACGTTTTCCGAGCCTCGAACGCCGATGTTGAAGATGCACTGGAAGGCAAGGTTCCACTTCCACATGTCCATCATGTCCTTGCTTCTGCCCTCTTTGAGAATGCATATTAAACGCTCGATGCCGCCGTCGACAGTGAGGATGTCTCGTATCCGGGCTGACGAGGTTGTGAGGTAGGCGAGGTGGTTGAGCGAGTTGATGAGCGGAAGGGTCGAGGTGCAGTCGAGGGCACGTCGGTCGTACAGGGCGGTGGTGATGCCGACCGAGGCCTTGTTGGCATTGGGGATGCTGAAGTTGACTTGGCGCATGTTTGCTCTTGGTCTCGTGGCCGTAAGTCAAGATGAGGGAGGAGAGGGGGGGCGACTGCAGCACTAGTGTTGCATGTGGTGAAAGGCGAGCGGGTGGGTGGATGAGGTGTTTGGGAGAGGCGTGCAAACAGAGGCTGCTCGCAGAGATGAGGGGTGGCGGACCAATGCTTTCTTCTTGGATGTGGATGATGGGTCCGTGTCCGTGAGCTGGCTCGTCAAGAGTCCGGATGGATCGAGCAAACTGGCGCAGGCGAGGAGCGAGGAGCGAGGCGAAGGGCGACAATGAAAAGGGTCACAAACAGCCGGACTCAGTTTGGGGGAAGGGGTGCGAAGGGGAGGCAATATGGGCGGCGAGGCGCGAAAGGGGTTATTGAGATGACTGGTCGGGAGATGAAGATGTTTGCTATGCGTTAGGGGTGGTCCTAGGGCCAAGGCAAGAGCGTGAACTCTCTCTCTCTCTCTGTGTGTGTGTGTGTGTGTGTGGCAAGCAGGCGGAGGAGACAGACGGGATTCGAGTCGTCGTCCGGGCCAGCTTCAGGCGTTCACGCTGGACGCTGAATAGGCGGTACTGAGGAGGAGGAGGAGGAGGAGGGGAGAGGGGGGACTCTCGCGAGTGTTTGGGTGGAGTTGGCTGATTAGAGTATTATTATGTCGAATGATGAGGCTGCAGCAGGATGAATGGGGGGGAGGAGAGGTACGGCGGTTGGCGATGTGATGGGCAAGGTGGAGAAAGCCAGGGTGCGCTGGGTCTTGGCCCAACCAGCACAGCGGCGGGTAACGCTTTCAGGCCTCGACAAATTTCCTTGGGTTTAAGAATAACACGCTCCCCGCGGTGTACATACATGCAGAATGCAGCAGTGAATGCAGCCTACTGTGTAAGCGAAGGGCTGGTATCCGTAATTATCTACACAATACACAGTACACAGTAGTTATATCTATTACCTGTGACAGTATGTGTATAACATACGGTGTAATACTGCAAGACCAGACAGAGACATGAGGGTGGTTTGTCCCCACATCCTACACCGAGGACAAATATGTATGTAATTACATATATAAGATTTCAAAGCCTGTACATACACATGTAATTACATATATAAGATTTCAAAGCCTGCACACACACACGCACACACACGCACCCACCAGTGCACCCACGACACAACCACGACGCAACCACGCAAACATGCAAACACGCAACCCATGCCCAAGCCCAAGCGCACCAAGCAAGCTGATGAGACCTGAGCAGGACACGCTGACAAAGGCTCCCGTCGCCCAATCATCATAGCCATAGTCTGTATTTGAAACCAGCCCAGCATGAGCGGACAGGCTGTTGTTGAAATTTATTACTCACAGTACAAAGGTGGACCTTGTAGACATGGTGGCATGCTGGCATAGATGATATGTAGTGGCATAGTGGCATGGTGACATGGTGACATGGTGACATGGTGACATGGTGACATGGTGTCATGTATATACACTATGCAAAAAATTGGATCCGTCCAATGTCTACTGTCTATTCTGTCAGGCCTCGACGACATTAATATTAAATAATAATCAATTACATTGAACCATGGTGCGGATGCGTGCCTCACGATCGCCTTCCACCGCCCGCTCACTCGGGATGAGCAAATTCTGGAACTGTGCCGGCGCTGGCCTGCACGGGCTGCCACGCTGCCTACAGTATGGGCTGCCTACCACAGTACATACAAAGGTAATGTACATACATAATTACTCTGCCGCCGAGTTGGTGCCGATGCGGTGATATTCGCACTCCCGCATGTGCATCTGACCGCTCAATGCACGCCTGTTAGATCCTTTTGCGGCTTACCTGGCACCCTGGATACCTTATTTTGCCTTGCCTTGCCTTGCCTTGCCTTGCCTTGCTGTTTAGTGCTGTGCTCAACCCTCTTACCTACTTGTACATACATGATGATATCACGATACACCAACAAACGGCCACATGCTCAGACAAGCAATAATTATCTTCACCAAGTCTTCTAATTACAAGTACAGTGTAGCTAGCTACCTATCAGACAATCATTCCTTCCAACATGGTCAAAACATAACAAACCCTCCCATCCTTTCAACCCTTTCAACCTTCAGCCCATACATATTACCTGCATCCCTATCCAGGAACCGCGTACAGGCTCGTGCTGATACCGTGCCTCGTACGGCGAGCAGCTGCAGCTGCAGCATCACGTGGGTGTGAAACCTCCGTGTGCTTTTCATGTGCCTATGTGGCATATCGTTCGACTATTAATTATTCATCCATCCTTCGACTACTGTACAAAGGGTATGCGCGCGCTGAACACCTAATCACTCCCTGAACTTGCTGCCTCTCTCTCCTTCATGGCGCAGCCTCTAGTCTGTCCTTTCCTACCACTGGCTCTAACCCAGCCCGTCTCCTCCCCTTTCCTCCCGACCAGCCTCCATCATGGCTTCTTCAGATGATGCCCAGGTGCAAACTCGCGATTTTGCGACGTCACCCTCCTCGCCCTCCTCGCCGCAAAACCCCCAACTGCACTCCACCAACAACCTACGAATAGACACTCAGGCTCACCAACACACCGAACCTTCACGTGCACGCTCCGCCAGCTCAACAACTGCCACGGGCGCTCAAGTCGAAGGCAACAGCATCCTTTCTCCCTCGCGTCTCTCCATTGACACCTTGCGACGTCGTCCGACCCGCTCCAATACCGTGCGACATTACCACTCTCCTACTCGGCGGAAGTGGGAGGAGCCCGGTGCCGAGCCCGGTATCGACACCAAGAAAGAGAATGAGACGCACGAAAGCCTCCAACAGCATTGCGACATCACCGTAGTCGACTTCTCCGACGATCGAGTCGAGTGCCACCCGCTCGACAACAATAATCTGGAAGACTTTTTAAAACTGCCCAAGGACGACTGGGTGCAATGTCGCTGGATCAATGTCAACGGCCTGAGTTGGGATGTCATCAAGGCGCTGGGAAACCACAAGGGGCTGCACCGACTGGCAATTGAGGATCTGATGAATACGAGGGGGCGTACCAAGGTGGATTGGTACTCGGATCAAGCCTTTTGTAAGTCCCGACCGGCTTCTTGCTTGTACCAGCTAACAGAGTCCAAGTGCTCCTGACCCTCTCCAAACTTGTTCGCATACCCGACGATGAATCAGATAGCAGCGATTCCGATTCCGATTCCGAACCCCGGAAACCCAAGAGTTCCAAGCACAAGAAGAAGAAGAAGAAGAAGCAAGCATCCTTCTTCGGCCGTCTGAAGGAACGGTTCGAATCCGATTCGAGCAATGTTGAAGATGTCGAGAGGTGGGCAACCGAAGACAAGGGCTCTAATATCGAGGGCGCCATCACCTCCCGTATGCGACCATCCACTACACAGGCACAACAGGTTCGCACGCTCCAGCGGTTCCGCGGTGGGCCAAATCTCGACCGGACCATATACATGGAGGAAAACTCTGCCCTGGCCAGTAGGAAACTCGCCGTCAGCGTGGAGCAAGTGTCCATCTTCATATGCGCTGATAACACAGTGATATCCTTCTTCGAACACTCTGCCCCCGAGATCGCGGAGCCCATTCTCAAACGTATTGACTCGGAAGACACCATCATCCGCCGCAGCTGCGACGCCAGCATGGTAGTCCAAGCCATCATCGACGCAATCATCGATCTCGCCATACCCGTTGTGGCCGCCTACGAAGACGCAATGGGCGAATTAGAATTGGACGTTCTGCGAGAGCCTGATCTCCATCATTCCCGCCTCCTCTACATTCTGACGACGGAAACGTCCATCCTTGGCAACACAATCCGGCCCATCATGTCCCTCATCAACGCCCTCCGCGATCACAAGTCCGACCCCATGACCACCACGCCTAGCCTATCCGGCATGCCACCCCGGCGACCCATCTCCTCCATCACCATCTCCCCGCTCGCACACACATATCTCGGCGACGTCGAAGACCACTGCATCATGATCACGCAATCGCTCGATCAAATGCGGCGTGCAGCCGACAATCTGATTGACCTGATTTTCAACATGATGGGCGCATATCAGAATGAGAGTATGAAGATCCTGACAGCAGTGACCATATTCTTTCTCCCCCTCACGTTCCTCGTCGGATACTTTGGCCAGAACTTTGCTCGCTTCAACGGCGTGCAAAACCACTCGGACGCCTTCTTCTGGGTGATAGCTGTGCCCGTCATGGCCGCCACTTTGCTAGTGCTGAGCTATGATATGCTGAAACGCAAGTTGCAAAAGTACCGCGGCCGCTGGAAGGTTCGCAAAGTGAAGCAGAGGACGGGCCCAATGAGGGATGAGAGAAAAGGCGTAAGTGGAGGTGTTGCGCTCGCCATGGGATTGCAGCATGAACATAGACTCGAACATAAACACCATCTCGACAAACACAGGATAAAGAAGAGGCACACCATGTACACCAAGAACATGAAGGGTCAAATCGGAGGATCTTTTTGAAGGGCGCATCTTGGACCGCTTTTTCCAACTCTTTTTGCTCTGTCGGATAATAGATGGCTTCGCAGTCGCGGGCTTTTCTTCTAATAAAATCATACACGATATAATACCCTGCATCTGTATAATCTGGAGCCTACCTGGCTGATAGGCCCCGAATAAGGAAGAATACATACATTCCCTCCCTGTAAGAAACGCGAGATAACTCAATCTACCCCACGAACAACAACTCCACCCGCAAAATAATCGAGTCGTCTGACACATTTGCTTTTTGCTTTTCTCACAAACCCCACGCCACACAGTTCAGGAGAACGTGATTGGCGATCACGTCAACAACGCGTGTGGTGTCGATCTTTTTTCTTTTCTTCTTCTTCTTTTCTTCTTCTTCTTTTCTTCTTCTTCTTTTCTTCTTCTTCTTTTCTTCTTCTTCTTTTCTTCTTCTTGTTCTTTTCTTCTTCTTCTTCTTCTTCTTCTTCTTCCTTTCTTCTTCTTCTTGTTCCTGTGCCATATTATACGTTTGATGGGAATCTGACGCGAGAGAATAATACCCCCTTTTTGGGTAAAAAAGTCATTCTAGATTAATTATTTCCTTTTTTTTTGAGGTGTGCGGATCGGACGAAAGGAGAAGAAAAAAAAGGGGGGGGGGGGAAGTTACAGTGCCGTTTAGGTCGGCGACTGGGTGATCGGAGTGGTCGTAGAGTAAGTAGTATCATTGTAAACGACAGGGGGATATGTATGTACATATGTATTGTATGCATGTACATGTACCCATCCTGTTCTCCTTTCAAATAATTGTGGCTGGGACCAATGCGCAGAATTCGCTACAACATCTCCCTCACACGTCACGGTCTTCCAGTATCATTGTAAACGACAGGGGGATAGGTATGTACATATGTATTGTATGCATGTACCCATCCTGTTCTCCTTTGAAATAATTGTGGCTGGGACCAATGTGCAGAATTCGCTACAACATCTCCCTCACACGTCACGGTCTTCCAGTATCATGCTCGCCGCCTTCTCCCCAATCGCATACACCGTGGCCTGCGGATGCGAGCATATATGCAGCGGCATTATACTCGCGTCTGCAACACGAAGCCCCTTGACGCCGTAAACGCGCAGTCGTTCGTCCACGACACCATGCCTGGCGATTCCACCCATGGCGCACGTGCCGATGGGATGCCAGTCGGTGATGGTGGTGTCGCGGACGAAGGGGGCAAAATCTTCTTCCTCTGCTTCTTCCTGTCCTGGTAGCTTTGGTGGTTCTGGGGGGAAAACGCGCTTTTTGATGATTTGAGAGAGCGGTGCCGTCCGGCATATTTTATCTGCGAAATTCTGCGCATAACTCATGATCTGGAAATCGGTTTCGCCGGCCTCACCTTGGAAATATCGAGGGTTGATGATCGGTTTGTCGTTGACCGAAGGAGGCTCCGTGCGAGATTTCGCAGGCGGGATGTGTATACTCCCCTTTGAGAGGGGCAATTGAAGCATCATAAGCATCGTGCCATACACCTTCCCCTTTTCAACCTGAAAGTGCGGGGACCAGTTTCCGATGTCGAAAAGATACTCCATCTGTCCACGTGTCGGACTGATGAATTGTCTGCGTAGGATTTCATCGCGTGATGATTCTGGTGGGGGAAGATGGGCGCGGATGTTTTGGAGTTTCGCATCGGGTATGACTTGAGCGAGGGACGCGTAGCTGAGTGCGCTGGGGAGCATGGCGTACATCCCGGATTGGAAGGTCTTGTATGCTTCTTGTGCTGCGGTGGCTAGGATGGGGTCGGCGCGGATTTGGTCAGGGCCGACGAGAGAGGAGTCGAGCTCGTAGATCATTGCCGTCACTGATGTTTGGTAAGCTCCGCAAAACTATTGCACACTTTCACCTCGTGCTGGACAATACTGAAGTGGATACTGCTAGCACTGTTCTCCAGACACCCTTCTCCGCACGTGATACCAAACATCATCTATGAATGTACGTTGACTTACTCATGTGATCTTGCAGGTTCTCTCCAACGCCAGGGATAGCCACTTTCAGATGAATTCCAGCTGCCTGCAAAACCACTTGGTTGCCTATTCCAGACAGTTCGAGAATTTGAGGTGACTGGATACTACCAGCGCATAAGATGACTTCATTAGAAGCTCGAGCAGTGAACCTTTCGTCGCCGCAAATATATTCGGCCCCAGTAGCTACCCACTCACCATCGTCATCTTCTAGTATCACCCTTTGCACAGTTGCCTCTGTGAGCACGTGCAGATTCTTTCTTTCAGCATTGGGAAGATAGTAGGCCGTCGCCGACGAGGCTCGGGTTCGCGTCGTAGGATAGACAGACGTCAGTGTTGTGAAGGCTCCAAGATTCGACCCTGAGAAGTGGCTTCGATTTGTCTCTAAGCCGAGGTTGTTTAGTGTTGCGTGCCAATATTGATGCGGCTCTGAATACTCATTCGAGTATACGGTAGGGATGGGCCCCTCAGTCCCGTGGTACGAGGACGCATGGTGTGAATGATGCTGAGAACGGTGCTTTTGAGTTGGTCGGTGGAGGGTTTCTGTCTTCATGAAGAAAGGTCTGTAATTTTGTTATTAGACCACTATGATTATCATTTCCAGTAAGTGAAGTTAGTCTTGTCATGTAGGTCGATCTAATGCATGTAATACATCTAAGCAGATATATCTATATCTATATATATATATATATATATATGTACGTGTGAGGGCGGCAGAGATTGTGATTACGAGGGGATACCGGTATATATGAGAAGACGACCGAGTATATCTCCACAAAATGGCAGATTGACGAAGAGGAGGGTGAAGCGAAATGACGAGGAATGAACTCACAGCATATCATCCCATCCCCATCCTTTGTTGCCCAGATCTTCCCCTGCATGTGGGAGGTGCTTAGCATGAGTTCAAATATGAGAAGAAAGTTATGGGAGAGTCGACTTTCGTAGACTAGCCCCGTGGAGAATTTTGGGCGAATGGGACACTTGGCTTACTGTGAAAAGATTAGCACGTGATCATAACAGACACAAAAGGTATGACTAGTACCACGCATCGTAATCCTCGCGGTTGCCTCTGGTCCAAGTCATAAAGTTTAGCGCACTCGTCCCTCCAAGCACCCGGCCCCTGGGCCACGATAAACTTCTTCCGTTGAGACCTGACTGCGGCACAGTCTCGAAGTTCCAGTCGTACTGGCCGCCAATGGACTCTCCAAATCGTCCAGGCACGGCAATAAGAGGGTCTTCCGAGTAATTCGGCCCCGCCTCTAGTACACCCACCGTGATGGTTGGATTGGCGCTCAAACGTGCAGCAATGACGAGGGCGGCCGTGCCCCCGCCAATGATGAGATAGTCGAAGCGAGTGGACGAGAAGGTGGAGGCTGAAATGGTAGGAATACGGTTGTTTTGTGGGTCTGCCATATCGACGTTTTTCTCTTCTCGTATCTCGTGCTCGTGTCTCGATTCGATTGGCGAACTGGTTGGCGAACTGATACCTTGTGGATTTGTTCTCGTGCGCCTCAATATTCACGATTAATTTGGCTGGCCAGGAGAAGGACAGAGTAGCGTCTTTGATGGGTAGAGGGTCGTTAGAGGTATGTATACAAGGTGTAAACTGTAGCGAGTTCTGAGATGTTCAACCTCGTTGGAGATGTGGATTGATCAAGAGGATGGATTACGGTACACTGCTGAGTGAGAATCTTCTGGCCGTTGTTGGGACTAAACGTGAGACGAGCTCGAGCTCGCTATCGCTATGCGGGGAGAGAGCACACCGCTCTTAGCAGTATGCTGCTGGTGACACAATGTGGACAGGTTCGGCTGGTTGGCTGGCTGGCTGGGTGTCCAAGATGTGGCGTTAGTTTCCGAGAAGGTTAAGCGGGTGTGGAGGCAGGAGAGATATTGAAACTCCTCCCTTGCTCTCTACAGTGTGTCATTGAGCGACAAAAACGTGCATCGATACGTCAGAGACTTCTTGAAGTTTGAAGCTTGAAGTTTGAAGCTTGACGCTTGAAGCTTGATGCTTGACGCTTGACGCTTGACACTTGACGCCTGACGCCTGACGCTTGACGCTTGACGCTTTGACGCCTGACGCTTGAAGCTTGACGGTTGCCGTGCAGTATTGTCCCTCGGGATGTCTTCGTCAGGCCAAAGGCAGCCGGGTTGGAGTCGTACTCGGCAGATCTGCAGAGAGCTAGAGGGTTATAGGGTTATAACCCCCACGGCGTCGAGCACAAGCAGCGGCAAGTCTAGGTATGCCTGAGATGATCGGGACGGTTTCGCTTCGTCCCGTATGTCAGGGCCAGGAACGCGTCTCCAGAGTGATGGTGATGGCTGACAAGAAGAATCCAATCGAGTGGGGAGGAAGTTGAGTGTCTTGGTTGTGTTGGCCGGCGCTACCCCTTGTAGTGGCAGCTTGTTTACACCTCGCACCTCGGCAAAAGTTCCGCCGACGAACCTACGGTCAACTCCACAGGTCTAGAGCACGTCTGTCTTGTACGCCCACGGCGTGCGTTCATGTCCTTTGTGAGCTTATCCAACCTTCGCCCTATTCTGATCTGGATACAACTTGCAGATCCCCGCTCGAACCACGACGTGCTGGGAACACGCGCCAACGGAGCGGTCATGCAAGCCAATATGCTTTTTCCTCAAGCACCTCTGGATGGCGATGGCTACATTAGATAGATGCTGCAGTAACAATAAACGGCAGAAGTTTAATAATTGTCATTTTCGACCTCGTTCTACTGTCGTGGTGCATTGTTTGCCTTGAATCGCCACTGCAATCCATCTACGCCTGAAAACACGCTCGTGCCCGTTTATCTGGGCTTCACAACCTGCTCGTTCTCATCTTGTCTTTATACCTGTTCTCCTATTCGAGTCATGGACAATGATGTTTTGGGTCTCGCGATTGAGTCCTGGACATTGTATGTGTTCGGCCTTTGCTTGATCGTGTCCCGAATGTGAGCTCACTGCAACCCTCATTCGCCAACTCTTCTGACCCCTATTCAGAGTTTTCCGACTCATCAAGCTTCGATCTCTCTCAAAATTGCAGACTGACGATTGGTTTATGATTGCAATCACAGTCCGTGACTGTCCAATCCAATGTCAGGGTGTATATGTGACTGCGTTAACACTGTCGGCAGATTCCTTTCACCGGCACTGTCGTATGCGCAAACCAAGTCTTGATATACCAACACTCACCGACACACGATTTGGAAGATATGATATGGGCCTCCAAGATGAAACTTGCTCTCGAGGAGTGCCAAATTACGACAACATGGCTTGTCAAGGCGTGCCTGTTGGTCCTCTACTGGCGAATATTGTAAATATACAGTATTGACATTCTCATCATCATCATGCTGACCTTCCTTAGTCCAGTCACGACGAGCAGAACCGAACGACGATACATTGCATGGATTTCTGCATACTGCCTGTTCTCATACCTTACTATCCAGGTACTGCTCCCATTCTGGTGCCAACCCATGCGCAACTATTGGAACCCGTCATCCGAAGATGGTATGCTTTTTCTCCTTCTTTTGTGTTGAGATACAAACTAACTTATATCTAGCACAATGCTCTACGTATAGGAATCACTCCATAGCTACACTCGCACTCGACCTTACCGCCACTCTAGCCGTTCTCCTCGTCCCAGTACCTTTCATCCCAACACCACGAAAATTCCTCCTCGCTTTTCTCCTCTTCTTTGGATTTGTTACACTCGTAATAGGCGTCCTCGGTCGATACTACGTGATATCGCAACCCGCATCGTTGACCTACCTCAACTGGTACACTGCCCAAACAGCTGTCATCATACTCTTCGCCAATCTACCCTTCTTGAGCTCCCTGGTTACGAAGACAAGTGCATCTCGGCACCGTTGTATGAGTAACAACCTCGCACTGTCACAATGGCCTGTCTCATACAAAGATACACCGCCCCTTAGAGCCCAACGTCTGGATAGTACGGCGACGACTGTGAGCACCATGTCTTCTTCTATGGACACCACCGAGGGTTGGAACAGTGCGAGTGTTCCGTCACTGACGCCACCCACGACTCCTGTTCTGAAGTTAAGAACGGCCGATTCACCGCCACAGATGGAGATGTGCTGGTGGACACGGAGGCCTTCGATGAGGGATGCAGATGCAGTAAATCTGTTAGACATTGAACCGGGGTGCCCGTTACGTTGAGCTCCATCTGTGGTAGCATGATGATAGAAAAACATCAGTGGAGTTTGGGGGTGCAAAATATAGCATTGTGGTCACTTGACCTAGCAATGTAAAGATGTACGAGGCGTTATCGGGAATCCTTTGGACTTTTGTGGAGAAAATAAAAAGTCGTAGAGTGGGAATGGGGCGGTTATACTTTACGAAAGCTCTGTTGCATTTCAACCCCGTCCAGGAGCGGACGAAGATGGTTTCCTTTTTGTACAAAACAGCGTAACGAGGGTGCTTGGTTATGAACACGAAGTAGGATGGCTGCAACAAACGACTATAATGGATGATTAGAATAGATGACTACGGAAATAGCTACAATCAATGACTTTAATGGATGATTGTAATAAACCACCACAATAAACCAATACAAAGTATTCACTCTTCCCCGTCCCCGCATCCAGACACTGTTCCACACAAGATGTCTGAAACATGATTTGCTCGTCCCCGCCACTGCGGTAGAAAACGCTGTCGCTGATATGGCTTTCATCGAGGGGACAGCCGATATAATCTGATCTCATGTTTTCCGTGACCAGATGGAAACAGTTGCCTGACAAGTAAGTGAGTCTGTATGGAACATGGACGGTAGTTAGGAATATATAAACTGGCGATCCTCTGTTGAGTAATTAAGTCAGCTGCCACAGCAGCGAAAACATGCGTAACTGGAGCTTTGCTGGCGTTGTTCCCAATGCATCCTCTCCCTTTCCCCGCTCTCTTCGTTACTCCCAGCCATCCATATTCAGCGCCAACCTGTCTAAATCTGATTCACACGAAGCGGCACATAAGATAGCGGTCTATAAGGTTTTACGACTGCATACCTTGTCGCGTGTTGGCGATACGACCACGGCTGAGCTTCTTGTGGGCGGTGTCAGAGATGGAGGGACGCGCGACGTCATTGTTGCGGGAAGTGTCTGATAATACTTACTTAATCCAAGAAGACAACGAAGTCTATTATATAGCTAAAGCTGTTACATTGAGTAAAGATGCCACCTTGTGCAATTCCAAAAAAGTCTTTACCACTTATAAGTAACAACAGAGCGATGCATATATATGCATTCTAATTAAATCTGCCCTTTCGCTTCGCTCGTTTCACCAGAGCAGAAAGCTTCAATCTCCCACATCTATTCTACAACGCTAACAAACCTTCTTCGTTTCACAAGCATTAAATGTAATGGACGATTACGATACCTATGGTAGTCATTATTATCATGCTCCTGATTCCCATCCCGCGACCGATACCGCCATGACATCTCCGTCGATGCCGGCACTTGAATTCCCGCCGCCGTATGATAATAGAACGATGTCCGATATGGCTTGAGGAGAAAAGTCGGAGGTACGCCAGAATGTGAATGGATTATCGGGTGACTAGTTATGCTGCCGGCATTGGGCTGGGTGGGATTTGATTTATCGGAGATATTCGACGCCCCACCGAAGAAGGAACTAGGGTGGTGGGTAAGTACAGTGAAGACATGGCAACCCGTAGGCTTGTTCTAGTAATTCGGACCTAGTTGTGCAAGCCTCATGCAGAAGTGAATAAGTTCGCAAAGAGTATACCTAGGTAAGAGGCACGTTCCACCGGACGAACTCGCACGTGCTAGCGCGCGCCGCTACGCCACCGCCACTTTCGTGAAACGGTGTCAACGCTGCTGCCTTCAACACCAACACACGATATATCCTTCACCAAAGCCTCTGAGCTTACTACGACTGACAGCAGTCTACGCACGATGGACGTCCAGCTCTATGTATATGACCTTTCCAAGGTAAGCTTCGTCCGTATTCGCGACTATGAATACTTTGCTGATCACTGTTTGTAGGGACTTGCGCGCACAGTATGTCTCCCACCACCTTCACTGAATGCTATCTTCCAACCGAAAGATTTCTGCCTTTCCGAAATCACCCTTGACATATACGAAGAGACTTTGTAGGGTTGGAGCGATCATTTTTGCCTTTACCCGATCAGACAGCATGTTTGTTTCTGCCTTGTACCTGACCTGTGCTCTAGATGTCGATGCAGTTTCTCGGCCGCCAGATCGATGCTGTATACCACACTTCTCTGGTCTTCGATGGCATAGAATACCTTTATGGACAAGGAGTGCAAACTTGCGCTGCCGGCAGTACACATCATGGGAAACCAATGGAGGTTGTGCCAATGGGACGGACTGATCTGCCCATGGAGATCATACTAGAATACCTGGAATCGCTGAAGGAAGTTTATACAGCTGAAGCATATGAGGTATAGAAGGAAAAGTCACGTCCTTGTGACCTACACTGACCTGAATGCAGTAAGCAATTTCCGCACCTCGGCATTCTGATTTCGGACACCTACCACCAGAAATGCGCCCATATCATATGTATATTCACTAACTTATCCCACCTGCTAGTCTTTTCACCCACAATTGTAACAACTTTACAAATGATTTTGCTATGTTTCTAGTCGGGAATGGAATACCAGCCCATATCACCTCGCTTCCACAGACAGTACTCGACACGCCGTTCGGCCAGATGCTCCGACCACAAATTGATGCCGCGATGCGTCCAGTTACTCAAGCACCACTTCCACAACAAGCTGCACCTCGAGCGCCAGCAATCCCGTCATATCATAGCAATGGAAACGCGCAAAGCTCAGTACCAATGTCAGCGTTAAGCGAAGCCACTGGCAGGGTCAACAGCGTAATTGCCCTCAACGACCTCAACCGTCTTCTGGATCTAGCTAAGGATCGGAGTGCTATCATCTTCTTTACAAGCGCTACATGTGGGCCCTGCAAGATCATGTACCAGCCCTACGATGACCTGGCGGCAGAGGCGGGCACAAAATGCGTCTTCATCAAAGTTGACTTCAGCTACGCTCATCGTGCTATTGGCCAGAAGTTCCCTAACGTACGAGCCACGCCAACTTTTCTCACGTTCCTACGCGGTCAGAAACGAGATGAGTGGAGTGGTGCAGATCCTCGACAATTACGCAGCAATGTTCAGAATTTATTAGACTCTGCTTTCCCGTCTCACCCTCATCTTTCGAAGAGTCTCCCAACATTCTTGAGGCAGAATCAGAGACCGATTACATACACCAAAGTGCCCCCGCTTCAAAAAGTCGTGGCGAAGATGGGACACGTGGGCAAAGATCCTGCCGTGTCTTCCATTGTTTCGTTCATCGATGCACGGGAGAGGTTTGGAGCCATGGAAGCACCGCTTACCAAACTGCCACAATTCGCCGGATTCCTGAAAAACAGCACCACGACACTACCACCAGATCTACTCTTCACAGCTCTGGACCTTCTGAGAATCACTCTCACTGATGTGCGGGTTTGCGGGTTCTTTGCCGAGGAACACGCAGGCGCAACCGGTACTCCGGCAACCATCTTCCATCTTCTGAATCACGTCCAGAAGCTTGGAGATACAGCCCCTTACTCTCTCCGCCTTACAACTCTGCACCTTTCTTGCAACCTCTTCTCCTCCCCGCTCTTCATTCCACATCTCCTTTCGGATCCACTTTCAGGCATGTTGATCTCTATCCTCACGACGGCTCTTTTAGACGACAAGCATCCCGCCCTCAAAGCCTCGGCTCTCAGTCTCGCAATGAACCTCTCCTCCTCCACTCACAAGATACGCATGAAGAAGCACAGTAACGTAGCAGTTCCATCTTTGTCTTCCGAGGCAGAGCTTAGTGATTCGGACCAAGTCGAGCTTGTTGCTTCATTGCTCGAGATTCTGAGCGCCGACGAGCCGTTTTCCGACATCGAGAAAATGGCAGCGATATGTGTTGGGTGGTTGGTATACTGCGCAGATGTGGATGGCGAGTTGATGGATTTGTTGAAGGTCATGGATGCTGCAGGAACCATTGGGAAGATCCAGGCCAAAGTGGTCGAGGATCGATTGTTTGTTAAGGAAGTCAAGAGTCTGCTCGAGGGCTAGACTTACTTGGTGGCTGGGTGTGATCGTAAAGTTGATTCTCGACTCTATCTTCCTCGACAACTTTAGCGAGCGACATGCTAGCATTGCGGATGGATCTGTGCAGTATATGAATAAGCCTTGGTAATTATGGAGCCGAATAGACTCTAGGTAGATGGTTTAGACGCTCATCATGTCCTTGTACGACATTTTGGATCTTTCTAGAATGCCTACACAATAGATAATTTCGAAGATGTCGCTAGCAGATACAGGAGTGAATATTGTGAACGATCGAGTAAGGTTCAAAGCACACGTCGAAAAGAATCAACCCTTGCTTTGCCAAGCACCATCGTATCTGCTAGGTGTATTTCAACAGTGCTAATATCAGCTGTACGGCTGGCAATGTGGTAATATTGGAACCCAGAAGCGACTCGGTTCTGGCAAAGCCTATGCACACGTCCACTCCCCCCATTCCTAGCTAAAAAAAAAGCATCGAGGACCACCTTGGCCTTTACTAAGACGCCCTGTATCTGCCAGCGCTACTTGGACAATACCGACAATTAGCATAAGACTTCTGGTTGGACACGAGTACGAGGTCAAAAGGATGCTCGTCTAGTTCAAGACGATCCACAAATCAAGCTAGCTCACGAGCGGAGCGCTTATGAATAGAATAGCATATCCCAG
This sequence comes from Pleomassaria siparia CBS 279.74, assembly GCA_010093715.1. Taxonomy (NCBI): domain Eukaryota; kingdom Fungi; phylum Ascomycota; class Dothideomycetes; order Pleosporales; family Pleomassariaceae; genus Pleomassaria; species Pleomassaria siparia. The sequence continues at coordinate 443,967 of MU005787.1, forward strand.
CGCGTCACTGCCCACATGGCGGCCCTCACGCCCGTGCCACAGCACACATTACGTTCCACCTGGTTACAGACCCATTTCAAAAGAATCATATCAACTTCACAGAGCCGCCCCAGTATTTAACAAGCAGCGTACTTGAACGGGATATATCAATGACTTATTTGCCCAACAGACCTATCTACAATAACACCCCAACGACCTAAAAAGGGACTCGTCAGGTGCGCCTGGCCATGACGACGAGGAAAGGAAAGACTCCCTTCCACCGCTGCTCTACTCTAAAGGCTCAAGGAAGGTAGCCCGCAGGCTATGGCCTTGTATCGTAACTGCGTAATAACATGTGGAGAAGCCTACTCTGCCACATGAACCCCGGATAATACCACCGTATCTGTTCGTGTCTCCCGTGCCACATGAGGTACACGGAACGCAACCAAATCCATATCAAGTCAGGAAAGGACATATACCACCAATACACGAAACGCAAGCATGTCCATACCCACTCAGCCAAGGCCAGAAGCCACAGATGCAAGGAACGCCACCATGGTTCAGTAGTATCAATCTATGAGACTTGTTTGATCTTGCATTCCCAGCCGGAAGCTTTGCTTAAGAGGGGGAGACTGTTGCATGTTAGTCATCACATCATGTGACTACATCGGGGAAATGGGACATACCTGGCGCCAAGACACCACCCGAGCTCATTGCCCTTGATCTTCTTCGCGATTTTGACCTCCCGATCTATGGGCATCTCGTACCCAGTGTGGAGGAGCGCAAGCTGGAAATTGAGATCCAAGCACCACTCAGGGCGATCTTTCAATTCTTCAATTGCTTTCGGTACCACTTTGAACACGTCCCACGATTCTTCTCCATTGCATACACGCGAGGCGAGCGATTTGAGCTCGTTCAAGCTGAACGACTCGGGCATACCCAGGGGCTCCGTGCGGTCGTAGAAGTACGAGAAGAGGTAGACGTCCTCGCGCGCAAAGGTCTTGTCGAAGGAGGGCTGGTGGACACCCTTGAATGCGCAGGGCGCAATTTTGCACTCGTCATCCTTGTGGAGGGTCTTTTCCGCGTAATGACGGCACATCTCGGGAGCCCCTACGGCGGGTCCAGTCATGTTGACAGTGACGGAGGTTCCGAGGGGGTGCTTGTCCGGCAGGTGCACTTCGATCTGCTTGCTCATTTTAGGGGCGATGCAGGGGTTGATAATGGGCTTCTGGAGCCAGGCTTTCGTCTCGTCGTCCTTGTTCTGGGCATGGTAGTTGTCGACGATGACAGTGTGTAGGTTGTTGCGGGCCTCCATCAGTCCATATCCAAGATACGAGTGTTGATACAGGGTGAAGGCGCGGCCGCCAAAGCTAAGCTCGTACTTGTGATCGCCTTCCGCAAGCGTGGCGGGCATGCCTCCGTTCGCACCATCTTTGAAAGTGGGCTGGAAAACGATCTGAGTAGAACCACCACCGAGATCAAGCACGGCAGCTGTAGGGGTTTTGTCCGGTCCGCCAATCTTGCCGAGGAGATAGTTGGCTGTAATCCAGGCGTAAACGCCTTCGTCTTTGCCCTCCATGACTTCAACACCGCCCTTGTTCTGAGCGACGACGGGGAATGGATATTTGGTCTCGAGGCGTGTACGCACTGCTGTGAGAATCTTCTCGCTCATCTCGTCGCCAAGCTTGCGGAGACCAGCAGTCGCCTTTACAGCAACGGGTGTGCATGCTCGATAACTCTCCGGGACGTTCTTGAGCGCAACCTCGAGCAGTGGGTCCAGACTCGCAGCAGCGCCCTCGGCATCCGTCTTGTAGGACGAGAGACCAGAGCCTCCCTCCCTCTTCGCTGTCTGCTCGAAGACCTCATTCTCAAGCTCGGGGGTCGAGCCGCAATTATTGAACTTGTAGACGTGGATACGGGAGCCGGTGCTCCCAGCGTCGATCATGAGAGCGTATTGAATGAGCGGCTTGTCCTTTGAAATGGACTTTGTGCATTTGGCCGTTTCGGCGCCTGGGTTGGCTGTGTTGCCACTATTGGAGGGTGATGTAGTCCCTAGACATGGTAAATGGTGAGCAATTGAAGCCTTTACGATCAAACAACCTGGAGCGCCCTACCTTGTGGTACTCCTCCACTCCGCCCCATGAGAAACCAGAGGGCAAATAATATAAATGCGATCAGTCCCCCCGTCTTCAAGTAGCGTATCTTCTGCCCCTGATTCATGGCGGACCCCTTGAGTTCGTTCATGAAGCTGGTGGTGGAGTTGGGCGAACGGTGTCGCGGCTTTTCGAAGCGATCGTCTTCGGTAGAGTTAACGTCTGTATTGACGTGTGGTAAGGATATAGATGTGCGTCTGCGTGGACCGGAAAAGCTGAGATAGGACCAGATGTTAGGACGCCGCTGGACGTCGATGCCGCTGGACATATGGCGGTGCCAGAAAAAGAGGCGGGGCGATCCTCGGTAAAGGTACCGCTGATGAATACGGTAGGTGTTGACGAAGCAAATTCAATGTTATGTGTCCTCTTCGTCAAATCTCGCAGTCGTGCAGCTGCGCCCAAGGAAGTAGTACATAAGCAATCATCTCTTGGCGGCCCCTTGCACTTGCACCCGCGTCGTGTTCTTTTTCAGGCCGAATGCTTGGCGCCTTGGTCTGTCGTATTTTGATTGGCGCGGGGCCACATACCATTATGTACCTATTCCGCCCCAACGCTCTGTCCCACCTTATTAATCCGCGTTTGTCAAGTCTAAGGATAATCGCGATTCGTTTATACAGGCGCTGCTGGCAATTACATGGGGATAAAATAGTGTAAAATCGATACCTTTACCTTCTGCCTATTCCTCGACTCGGAAATCATAACATGTATTCTTCAATAAAATTTCGCGACCCACTTTGTCGCGATACATGTACGACAACGTTTGGCTCACTGCAACTATGTGCAACTATGTGCAACTATGTGTAAGATGATGTAGACCATACGTTCATTGCTGTGGGACATTTCATTGATCTGTCCAACCTCACTTATATATCAAGGTCATAACTACAGACCAACAGTTTGCAGTGCATAATTCTATCTGTGTAAATTCTTGTAAATGCTTACATTGTCCAGCTCCATACTGAATAAAAGTCATAGACTGGAATCCATCTTCAATCCCTCGATTGCTGTTGAGACCTAAAACGTAATAACAATTCTTCTGTCGGGTCTTGGAAGCCTGTTGCATACCCTGCCGACGCTTTCTACGCCTAGTAAACCCTGGCATCCATTTAAAACATAAGCTTTGCAATTTCTTTATCAAGACTAAATGGCGCAGGAACTATTAGTAGCCAAGACTTGTACATTGCGAATTATGTATATTTGGAATATCGTCTACCGAGTAGAGGAAAGAAACATCGAGCAAAGCATAAGGCACCCAACACACGGAACCTCATGCTCGGATTTCATCCTCGACCTGTGATGGCGGAGGGTTTCCTCTGGTTTGACATGAAGCGAGTGCTGGAGTATAAAGCCGCTGATCTGGGCTTGGAAATACACAGCTACAAGCTGTATCGATGCAGTGAGCGGCCGACGACCGTGTGTCTCCTCCCGTGCCCTACAGCAGTATATCCGCGTTTATTCTGACTGAGGATGGGAATACCGAGACACAGCTTGTGGATCGCTGGATAATCAAGGAGCATAACAAGGACAGGATGCTGTCGTGATTGGAGAAGGTCCCAGGGATTTGCTGGCCTTGCTGATGGACTGGTGGAAATGGCCGATGCTGGGTTGTGTTTGGTTGGGTTCGAAGTCGGGAACGTGTGATGGCGGGTACTTTATAAGTTGCGGTAAGTCGAATCTTGCTTGGAGAAGGGAGTGAGTTGTTGACCAAGTATCTAGGGGACTCCTTTGGTACGCCGTCGTTGATCGAAGTGCAGCAAGTGGAGCAGTAGGTTTTGCATGGCGTTGGGGGAGAAGATGAGTAGAAAAAATGACTAGCCGATGCCAAAGGATATATGAGTGTCATACCCTCGTATATACGTTGATATTGTGCGTTTAAAACAGAACAGCCCTTGTCTTTACCTAGCAACAGATCGCTGACCGAGAACTCCACGCGCCTCATTGCAAAATGGGTATCTCATGCTTCTTTGGTGGCCATTCAACGGAATGCCAAACCGGCACGCTTCATCACAGCCTCGAAATCCTCCAGCCCTACACTACCAGTATCTTTGCCCTTGCCCTTAACCCCACCATTCGCCTCGCGTATCATGTCTTTCAGTATATCATCCGACACATCCTCCCTCAACTCTTTTGCAACTCTCCGCAGATGCGCTAGTGTGATTGGGCCAGTTCCACCATGTGTAAAAAGAGTATATGCAGCCCTGACTTCCTGCGCATTGGCTTCTCCCTGGAACTCTTCCTGGTCGTCATAATCCTCATCATCTACGTCGTCCTTTGTATGTATCGCGATCGCAGCGTAAGATATAAAAGGGTTGAATTCCACAAAACCGGCGTTGAACGGATCTAAAGTGGACAGTATGGAAGGTACTACTGATTTCTCAGGTATGAGATTCAATGAACTAGGTCACCAGATCAGTAAAACCCTTACAGTGTGTGATTGCTCAACAAAGGGTGGGAGTCGTACATCAGGCATCGCCGCACATCGTCCCTGCGCAGCACCCCCTCCTCTGAGTCCTTGTAATCTGGGTGCTGTATTGCGAAGAGACCATATGCTTCCCGGATCTCGGCTTCTTGGTCGGCGGTCAGACCGTGCTCTTTTGCGAGCTTGGAGGGACGCTGTGCGACCACTGTCGGCGCGCGACGCTTTGGTGGCTATTCTTCATCAGCTACAGCGCTCGGCTTGATAGGTTTGGCCTCGTATAGAGGATGCGGAAGTTGAACATACCATGGTATTTGCCTTCAAGTGAGGAGTCTCCTCACGTGCTTGCCTTATTCCTTCACGCGCCGGCAGTCGATGACGAGGCGGACGCCAAGCACGTTAGCCCCGGCAATCTCCTCTTAGCGCGACACGGAACCACGACTTAAATTTGCTGAGTTTTTCTTTCCCTTCCATATCACCACCCTTCCATGTCACCACCCAACCTCCTCCGGCGGTGGTTCAAATACCGCCGCCAGAGTATTCTTTTTCTTTCCTTCGTCACGTTTGCCCTTTGTCACTCCTTTGCCTCGATGGCTTCATCTCTTATCGCTCGCTGAGAGCACCTTTTGTCATGTTTGCCCGCGTTGGGCTCCACGTTGCTCTCTTGTGTCACATTTGACATCTTGTTCCTCGCTCTTACCCTTCCTCCACATCAGTAATCATCTCATTCAGCACATCCCCCTCACTAGCGCATCGTCCCATTCAACATCATTTTGTTGGGCGACGGCCCACTAATTTCAGAATGCCCGCCAGGTCGTAGCCCTCCGTTTTCGGTACATCCTGAGCCGCATGGCCCTCAAGAGTCAGGAGACGTCATACAACTCTGAGCAAACATGAGCGGTTTCAGAATATCTCGGTGAGACAATTCGTCAGGATGTCTGACGTCATGGTTGGAAATGCGTTGTACTCGAAGACGTTCGACGCGTGGGCCCACAAAGAACTGGATGTCGCCGGCAGTTACGAGCTCGTAACAGCACGAGCCCCAACCTCACAGCACCTCTTCCGGCCTTGTCATGTCCTAAAAGAGGGTACGAACCATCGCCTGGTGCAAGAGAGAATAGGGTGATCCTTTGCAAACGCTCTGGAGAAACGAAATTGACCGAACACATCGAACAACAGAAGACTCTGGGAAACCCATCCATCACATACCTGCAGAAGTCAAAGAAGCCGGAGTCGCACGACCAGAAAGAGCTATCATTGAGAATAAGATGTGCGCACGATGGCATGTTGGGAGTCCCGACTGATCTGGGAGTTCGAAATCCCGAACGGGCGGATCCAAGCGCAGACATTTGGGCAGAGAAAGCTCCCAACACTCGTGAGAGACGTCAGTGTTCTGCTGCCACACTGATGAAGCTACTGGAAGTCGACTCCGAAGCAAGAACGCCTGTACAAGCTGCAAGCAACCAAAGAGAATCCGCCTCGATAGCGTAATGAAGACCATAGTGGACCTCTGGAGTAGGGGGCAACCCCCGATACCGGGAAAGGAGTCAGGAGAGGCTGGCCCTCTTTGTCTAACGGCAACGTTAGGCAAGGAGCTGCTGGCAGGTCTCGGAATCCAATCTCGGTGGAAGAAGCCAACAGATGTTGAATAGCCCTTGGGCGATTCTGACAGGCCGAAAGGTCCCTGGCATATTTTACTCAGAGGCACCCACGAAACCCTGCGGACTTTCCGCAGAATAATGTGAAACAAATCACAACTTGGTGAAAACCAAGCACGCGCGAGCAACATTCGCGCGTACCGACCATCCTATCTGCGCGTAGCGACTCGTATCGTTGACATGGACCTTTCAAGGACCGGCACAAAGACTTACGAAGAAACGCGGCGTGGATGCGGAGGTCGGGCGTTCCTATACGCTGAGAAGTCTGGGCCCAGCGTACAGACTTCTACAATTTAAACCGGTTGAGGGACTCGTCCTCGACCTTGAGGTGTCCGGAGGCGTGAACAAAGCTCGTGTGACGAGTGGGTCGGTCTCATCTGCGGGCTTGCCACCTGCGACTTGACTCTTGCGATTCCCGGACATCTCAAAAGTACATCTGTTTACAGAACAACAGCATAACGTACAGGCTTGTAGTGGCCTCATCCTCTTGATCTCATTTTGATTCAACGTTTTGGTCACTCAAATTTCTCCCAGTGTGGAAACATCGAGTCAGACTTGTGGGGTTTCACTACACCGATCAAGTCGCCTCTGTCAAAGTTCTCATTCTGAAGCCCGGAGGGCTCGGTGAGAGGAGGTTTGCTCGATCCGCCCTAGGGAGATTGGCGTCACACCGTTCCAAGTCGCCTTTTGGGTCCTCTTGTCCAGTGGGACGCTTGGTGGATGCACTTCAATCCTTTGCCCTCGCACACAATTGCGAAAAGCCAGTTCCTTGTGGATAGGCATGGAACAGGTCCGACGTCCCTGTGTGCACAAATGGTCGCTGTGGGCTCTTGATGATGTGTTGGTTGTTTACAACTGGCGCTGGTGGGCTTTCATGGCCTATGTCAGATTTTGTGGTCCCCGAGGGTTATGATTTGCAGGTTCTGGGGTTCACCATTCGTGGATTCTGGGGTATTGTCTTCGTCGCTTCTTTCCTCCCGCCTTTCCCAGTCTTGTCCTGATGCGGCTCAAGCCAAATCAGTGCTCTACCGGACGCACGCGTTTGGAGGGTTGGGATCTGGATGATACTATGACCTCGCATATTCCGCTTCCAATTAAGCTAGAGCGTGCAGAAACGATTTTACCTACGATATGCATGTGTGGACAGGGAAGCAAGATTAAACCAGTCCGTCGTTCCATACTTCGGGGGCGGCGGTGCCTTTGCTACTCGATTCGTCGAACTCGTCATTGAGTTTGGGGATGAGGCAAGCTTTGGCAACATAACTAGTATTCAATGTGGGCTACATTCACTGAGGGCTTTATTCGAAATATCTATTTTTGTGCAATGCACTTCGCTGCTCCGAATCGCAATTAATGTTTTTTGTTGCAACGTGATTGTATGACTGCTGACGACAATACAGTGAATAATGTTGCTATACTCTACCTACCACCATTTCCAAATTAAGCCCCACCCTTGGTTCTACGTATGCAATTCAGTCACTGCCTCAATTGCATCCTTCCGGTCCTGGTCCAGCTTGTTGAACTTCCTCACCACCTGCAACGTCGCGTGATAGCTGAATGGCAGAGCGAAGAACCACAGTCCGCAGTTGATGCTCGCCGTATAGATCAGCTTCGTGGGCACCGCCTGAACGCCAAATCCAACCGCAACACCAGCCGTTTCAATCCCTCTCAGCAGCGAACTGTACCTGATCTGGTCTCCCGGCGAGTCCGACAGATTCCCGATACACCAGTAGATGTAGTTCTCCACCATGCCCAGGCTGATTCGCTCAAACATGTATACACCAAAACCTCGTCCGAACGTCTTCTGGTCTCCCCAGTCAAGCACGGGGAGTGTATGGCGATACTCGTTCTGGATGTACACGGCCCAGACCCAGGTCGCACTATTTAGTGCTGCGATGAGGACGAATGTGCAGACGGCTCGGACTTGTCTACTCTTGTGCCAGGACAAGTCGACGAGGAGGCCTCCGAGCCAGGTTGCTAGAGTTCCGACGATAGCGGACAAGAAGCTGCCCAGGGCCCGCGACCGTACGGTGAAGTAGGTTGCTAGATATGTGCCTGGATAGGCTTGTATCCAGCCAAAATACCAAAACAACGGCACCAGTAACAAGATAGGTTTGCTCCTCGCCAATCGCCACATCTCCCCAAATTCAACTCTCCATTTAGTCCCCCTCGGCGCATTGATCCTCGTCCCATCATCTCTGATAACGCGATCCGGATTCGAGAGTAGCAGGCCGAGAAAGAAACCCAAACACTGAATCGCAATGAAGCCCCAGTAGGTCTGGTATCCGACTTTTCCCTTGTGGTTGGTCTTGTGATTTATGCCCAGGGACACGGCGCCTCCGATGATGTTGCCGAAGTTGCGGAATGTGAACCAGGTCGCGATGTAGCGGCCCCGTTTGTGGGCTTCCGGGTACCCTGTTGCGATGGCGCCTTCGACGCTCCAGAATAGACCTGCTGATAATCCACAGGCAGTTGACCCAGCATAGACAAGCCATGTGCCCCCAAATCGGTTGTTGACGTACAGACCAGCGGCATAGAGAGGGTACCCTAGCGAGCCTATGGCTAACGTGTACTTGAAACCGATGATGTTGGTCACCCAAGGACCGGCGAAACAGGTCACTGTCATGAAGGCGTAAAGGAGTGCGTTCGCGGCATTCACCAGATTGGGAGACTGTGAACCGCCTACGCCGAGGCCGTTCATGGCACTCCATATTCCAGGTGCGCAGAAGGCGCAGAGACCAACCACCAGGATTTGAAAGAGGGTTGTGCGGAAGAAGGGAGGTTTGGTGTGAGCGTGTGGGCCATGGGAGGAGGTATACAGTTCTTCGTCGGCGAGTTTGCTGGAAACGGGTTCTTCGGAAGGGTGGTCTGATGTCGACATTGTCGCCATTGTCGCCATTAGATCGATGGTCTTTGCCGTTCAAACAGTCGATTTGAAGACAACAAGATGTTCAATTGACATTTAGCAGTTCCGGATAACAGGGATTTAGGACTACCGACGGACCCGAGATGAACGAAGACACACTCGCTCGCTAATCCCACTTCGATCCTACATATATAGTATATACAACGGAGTACATTGTATGAGATTGGAAATCTACTTCCTAACCGACGAGCACGCAACATGACGAGGATGTGACGAAGAATACGGTTATCTTTCGACCATGCCATAGTTGCAAGAGTATAATGAGCTTTGTAGTATATAATCTAGAAGCGACGTCATGATAAGATTGACTTAGACGAGCCAATTGGGCATTGATGTTGATTGCACCATCATAGCAGCCGTTGCGTCATTCACCCCTCTTCTGCTCGGATACTTATACATACAGGGCTGGATATGTAGCGAAAAACAAACCCCACATCAGAAAGGTTATAGGTCACGTGTAGTCAATATGACGACTTCCATTGCAACTCACAAAGTCCAGCATCTGAAGCTCGTCAGTGGCAGTTCCTCGCCGCTCGTATTTGAGTCATTTGATCTGCCATCTACGAACCAACGCACCCTGGGAGCACCACATCAACCAAAGACAGTTATTCCACTTGCTCTCCGTCCATCGACCCACGGTGACCAAGTCGCTGATCTCGACGCTGTCGTCAACTCCATCAAATCCCTTCAGTCCCAAGATGGCATCTTGACTAAGAAGCTCTCTCAACATGGCACCCTCCTCTTCCGTGGACTCCCAATCCACGACGCCAACGACTTCAGCAAGTTCGCTCATGCATTTGGCTACCAGCCTCACGAGATCATCGGCATAGTTGTGAACCGACCTCTTCTGGCACCCAATGTAGCTCCCGCCAACGAAGCACCCAAAGATGTTCTCATATACTCACACAACGAGTCCCCTCAGGTGCCTCACGCCCCAGAATACATATTCTTCTACGGACACCGGGCCCCTTCCATTGGGGGAGAGTCGCCTATCTCATCCTCCCTCGAACTATTTCACCGTGCGAAAGAAGAGATGCCAGAGTTTATCGAAGAGCTAGCTCAGAAAGGAATCTTGAGTAGAGTCACGTACAAGACTGAGACACAGTACGCCGGTGGCTCGACACTGAAACAAGCATTTGGCAAAGACATCCAAGACGGAGACGACGAAGCAAGTAGGAGAAGAAAAGTCGAGGCGCAGATCCGCCGATACGGCCGCGATGAGCATACGACTTGGGAGTGGACAGACCAAGGCAACACACTAATCCTCACGCACCACCTCCCCGCCATCCGCACGCAGCCGACTACAAATCTTCCCACTCTCTTCACCGGCCTCGCCGCATACTACAGGAATTTCGTCAACGCGGCAAATTCCGCTCGCCGAAATGTTACGCGGCAGCTCTACGGCGACGGCACCCCCATTCCCGAACAGTATCTGAAAAAGTTGGCCGAGATTACTGAGAGCATAAGAGTGTTGCACAAGTGGGAGAGGGGCGATGTGTTGGTCTATGACAATGTCATTGCGCAGCATGGACGGCAGCCGTGGGAGGGCGAGCAGGAGGATAGGGTTGTGATGGCGAGTCTGTGGGACGGGGTTGTGCCGGGAGGCTTCCAAGGGAGTGAGGGGAGTTGGGCAAATGTTGTGCAAGCTAGTGCGGGATAGCGTAGATGATGGAGTAGAGAACATGTCCATCTCAGATCACCCACCGGGTACTCTACTTGATGTTTTAAGCAACTTTTGCTGCGGTTGTACGGAAACTCCCATAGTGAGCATCTGGAAGGTATCAAACAATGGACACGACGCTGAGTCCACCCCGTTCGTCCAAGAGCCTCTCATTATGCTCTCCATCCATGCACCCCTGCAGGTAGCAATCACTCACGACTCTGTACTGCCTTCCGTCGTCGAACCTGAGCTTTGCCTCCGGATCGACCTTACGCCTTTCTCTGGCCTGTTCTGCGACGTCAACAAGCGGGTTCGAGAGCTCTTCCAGGATGATTGGTGCCTTTCCGCACTTGAAGACGTATATCTGGTCGCTAGGCTTGCACTTGTGTGTTACACCGAGATATCCGTTCTTCGTCAAGAACAGGGTGCGGCCGTGCAAGATGCTCTTCGCCTGGGCTTTCAAGGCCCTCGCGAGTGCCTCGAGCTCCTTTACCGTAGGCGACGCAGGAGGTGTGTTATTTGTGCGCCACTGGTACTTGCCCCATGCCTTTGAATCTTCTCTTCGCTCGTCCTTGGGGTTGCCTTCCGCGTCGGGGATCCAAGGGCTGTAGGACTTCAAGATGAAGGGCAGGCGTTGCAAGATTCCCTCGTGGTATCGAGTCTGCTCTAGTCGGTTCAATGAAACCTTATTCTGACCGTCAGAAGGGGATGGGAAACTTCGCACACTGTCGGCAACGACGGTTCGGAACCAGGCGTCTGCCCAAGTCATCTGCTCGTTTCCGGGGTAAAGCCCCGCGGGGTCGCGTGTCCGCATTGTATCCATGAAAGCGGAACGCTCTTCCTCGTTATCGAAGCGTGCGGCTACAATCACTTCATCGATCAAAACGCCTTGAAGAGACATGATCGTGTTGTGATTGGTGAAGCACGACTGGGGTTCGCCAAGACCGTGATCGGCATGGAACATGCCATACATTTCAGTCCAAAGACGGTGGTCGAAGCCGATCTGATCCGACTGCAGGGCAGTCCAATCAATGGTCCACGATGGTGTGCTTGTGTACTTCTGCTTATAGCTGGAAAGCGACAGAGGTAAGAGTGACCGTGCTTCTTTGAAATGCCTCAGAGAAGTAACGACATATGTGCCTTCAGGCGGATCGTTATAGTTGGGACTGTCTTCAGGCTCACGCGCTGCATCTTCACCATCGTGGTCCTGTATATAACCGTGAACGCCATAAAGCGAGTAGATTTGGTCCAGATCGACCGAAGCGAATCGTCGAGATAGCTGGAGGCGCAACTCGAGAATTGTTTGTCTCTCGGGCCGCTCTCGAATCGAGTCTCTCAGTTTCGCGAATTCGACAAATCTGATAATGCCTGTATTGATGAGGATTCGACATGATGCGTCGTGTGTTTCCGGGGCGGACGCATAAGCCCAGCTCAAGAAATTTCGGTATGCTTCGCTAGCGCGCGAGAACATGGTCCAAGGAAGAGCCACAGGACCGATGTACACGGTGACGGCAGAGGCGAGGATATATTCTTGGACAACCCAAAGGCGATTGAACCTGCAATTTGTACGTTGTCAGTCCTGGGCTTAGCATTCCTTTACCCTTGGCGCAAGGATTTGTGTCTTCTACGAACAGAACGGACCCCGATGCTGATTAGACTTAGACTGACCATTCGTTGCTCTCCAAACCCTGGATAATCTTCGTGAAGAGTCGCTCTTGGAGATCATGTTTCGCGAGACTATATTCCACCAAGTACGTAATGAATGATGTACTGCCTCTGGCTGCCATAAGTGATAGGTAAGTGGCTATGCGCAACAAACCTTCCCATTCTGGGATGTTTCCCATGATGGCATGTATCCCTTTCAACATAGTCAGCGCTTGTGTTTTACAGTTATGAGACAGTGTAACTTGCCTTCCCGACTGCTCGGACATTCCCCCCCGTGGTCAATGGTGTAGCATCGTCCAGGGTTCGCTTCAATCGGAGATCCGGGACATATCTCAGGTGCAAACTCGAGTTCTCCTAACCATACGGATACGCTCGTGCAAAGGGAGTAGATCTGTCCCATCATTGCAACTTGGGAGTTGCGTTCGTCGATGCTGGCCTGATTGATACATAGCGCATCAACCCAGATCGTTTCGTCCTTACCTGCGGCGTGCGCCCGCAAACGTCTTAATGCTGCGAAGAGGCTCGGCCTGATCGGGACAAGACATGCTCCTATCTTCGCGAGGCTGTCAGGTTCTTCCCGACCCCAGGCATACCTTGAAAGTCAGCATATTCCCAACGTAGAGTGATGATTAGAGAGAGAGGATCAAGGTGCATATGCCCGGTTTTGGTCCGATAAAAAAGAAACCTCTCTCGCCCTAAGCAAAACACATAAAAGCGCTCGAGAGATTTTCAGAGACACGTACGACAACGCTGCATAGGTCGGGTGGTGATCCAACGACACAATTTTGAAGTCACATGAGATGTCGTCTTCCCATTCCCCGGGATGCACTATCAACAGTCGAATCTGACTGCGCTCGTGGTCTAGGGGGTAGTTACGATACAAGGCTGCCGCCTCAATTTGATATTGCATGGCTCAATCTCATCTAAGCCTACATAGGCATGGTCGGTCGTGGGCTTGGAAAAACAAAAATTGTACAGAAACTCATTTGCGTATGTAGACTCGGTGCATGAGATTGCAATGATCCCTCCAGGTGTTGGACAGAAGGCGCGGCGGTGGATGTTTGCAAGCGTTGATGTCCCAGAAGGTTCTAAGATATTGCCAGAGTGCGTCGTTATCGATAAGGATATATCACGTGCCTTCACTCGATCTTTATATTGGAGGGGTTTGAACAAAGAAGCGACCGACTAGAATCCTCGATGTCGCCAAAGAGATAATACGATTGCGCATCGACCTCACAGCGATCTATCCATTCCAATCTCTTGCCTTTAGCAAAAGGTAGGAGGGCTCTGAGCCGAGCCATCAATTTGACGGAACCAATGCTCGCACAATTTGAAACTAGAATTCCAACGGAAGGGTTCTCTTTCATTAACAAAGGAGCTTTTCAAATAACACGAGCCGTGGGATATCAATATCTCTGCATCAACTCCCTTTCCATCATCCAGGACTCGGTGGTGAACTGAGACTGGCAAGACTCACTGCCATGGCCCTTGTCCGCTCATGTAATCACCGATAACATGCAGAGGCTGGTAAACACGTGACATAATATTGGCAATTCCACACTACGGGAAACCCCTTTATCTATCCACAAGACAAAGTCACGGCCAAGACTTTTTTCTCCAATGGGCAAGAATATATTGCGACAGTGCCTGACGGCTGGGATACCATGTACGCATCGTCTTGTTTCCATTTGCCGTGGTGTCAACTTGAATGCTCGAAGATAAGCGACCCCGCATTCTGACATTCACGCCAAGCCCATCCGTCTTCGCTTATGTACGTGCCGCGTTTACATACATATCTCCTCATCTAATAAATTAATTAACAAGATCCCGAATTAGCGACCACCCTCGATACCGACCTCGTCACAAAGGCCCCCACGACACTCATACATACCCAAACAGAGACACAGAAGTTGAGCTAGAGACTTTCTGGCGAGGAACATGTCCAAAGTTCCGCCTGGTATTCAACCTTCGGCAAGATACCACATTGCGTGACAGCCGGCGAACAACTTTCAACCACGAGTCCTATCATACCCGTAGAGGACTTGAAAGCCAAGGGACTTGTTTCCAAACCCCTCATCCACCATGTCTAAAGTGCAGCCTCGCAGCGGTGGCGGCGGCGGCGGCGGAGGAGAAGGCGGCGGCAGCGCGGAGATTTCCCACACACTAGCTCCGTCTATCGGGCATGAACTGGGCGTTGCATTCGGCTTCATCGGTAAGTGCACTATTGTTACAAAGTTTGTTTGTTTGTTGATCGAAATCCGAGCCGTTAGGGGTTGTGCAAACGTATATTCCTTCTGCTGCACTGCATAACTACCCGCATTTTGCTGTTAGCTAATGGTGCACTAATTAGCACTGATGCTCATCTGTATGGCGATATACAGCTTCGCGTGGCAGATTGGGAATAAGAGGAGTGAGAAGAGGGAGATGGAGCGAATCGAGAGGTTGAGGATTAGAGGGCTGTTGAGAGGCGAGGGTGCGAGGGACAGATAGAGGACAAGAACGGTGAACAGGGGGCTTCTTCCTTCCCGAATGCCTATGTATGTATGTATGTATGCACTACACTTGGTATGTATAATAATTATCCATTGTCATGACGACTTCGTTCGTGTCAGACGAAGCTAAGGACAACGACCACGACGGTACCAGCTGACGCGAAACAAGACCCGAACCGCGCGCGAAACAACAGACAGCCTTCCACACGGACATGTTTTGTTCGAGCTCTTCTTGGTTCTTGTGGGTTTCATCATCTCCATCCCGTTGTCTCCAGAAAGCCAGTTCCTCTTTGGACGACGGAAACGCGTGCCGAGTCCGCCTCGAGGGAACCACACGACGACTCATGAATCCACCAAGAAGACCACAATCCAATCGCACATCTATCACACACGGCTCCGCTCCGTTCCGGCCCCCAATCTATCCAGCCAACCCGCACATGCACACCACGCCACACTAGACTAGACGAAACAAGACAAAGCAAAGCAAAGCAAGAAAAATGCGCAAAACACCCCAATCCACCGATGCAATCCACCTACATACCTACCTACCTAACCCACCGGATGCAAAGGAACATGTCACCCATCGTACATGGTATTCGTACCCACCTTTCGCAACACGAGGACCATGCAATCCAACGTCATCCACGTCAGCCAGCCGTCTATTTTCCTACATGCATACATACATATGTAGCACGCACCTATCTATTCATGTACAAATGCGTGTATGTACAATCTATGTATGTACAAGCGTATGTACATATGTATGTAAGACGCAGATCCGGGGTTCACCATCCATCCATCGCTCTTGCGCCATCTTACTTTTTTTTTCCACATGGCACACGGCACACACACGACACCCCTGCCCTGCCCTGCCCTGCCCTGTGGTCCCCGTACATACATACATACATATGTAACATAATTAGTTAGTTAGTTGTACATACCCACGCTAAGTAGGGTATCTCATGCACGACCAAGTCCGACGCATACCTACATACATAATTCCAAACTAGGTAAATAAGCACTGACGCAACAGTTGCCGTGCCACACGCGCCACGCTACCATGTTTTCCAAGTCCGAGCGGTATCATTTAATCATGGATAGGGTTTTTCTCCCCGTATGTATGTACACAGTATGTACATACACTGGGGCTGAGACTTTTTTTCTTCTTTTTTTCGATAGATCGACACCGAGCACCGGCACCGCGTATATACCATGTACGACTTACCGGCGAGTACACAGATAGATAGGTAGTATGTAATACAAGGCTGTGTTTTGGGAATCCACAAGGACGGACGGACATGCATAGATACACATATGTGTAGATAGGTATTTAGTGTGCAGGGCGGGCGGGGCGTTGTGGTTAGAACAAGGGCTGTGTCGTGTCGTGTCGTGTCGTGTCGTGTCGTGTCGTGTGTAGACTTTACTTGTGAGAACTGCTGGAACGGAACCGGTTAATGATTAATTAGTAGGCTCGCGAGATGGTTACATACATTTATGGGTGATACAAAGGAGATTTTACCCACCTCTGGCCCTATCCCTTGTATATGCACATACATACAAAGTAAATCCTTCCGGTCCACTGGTCCGTCCACGACTCCATCCCAGAAGAAAAAGAAGAAGAAAAAGAAAAAGAAAAAGAAAAAGAAAAAGAAAAAGAAAAAGAAAAAGAAAAAGAAAAAGAAAAAGAAAAAGAAAAAGAAAAAGAAAAAGAA